>VDFB02271358.1:564360344-564372676 GCA_007258455.2 Sequoia sempervirens
CTAGCTAAATGGTGCCAACATTTTCAATTTAATTAACATATTGTAAAACCTAACAAAACCAGGTTGTAGCTCGTCAAATTGGAGAAGTGAAAGGTCAATACTAGAGCCGAGGAAGAGCTTGGAGTAGTGAAAACAAGGTCAATGCCAACACCGAGGAAGATTTTGGAGTTAAAACAAGGTCAATACCAGCACCGACGAAGAGTTCAAGTGAAAACAAGGTCAATATTAGTGTCGACGAAGAGTTTGGAGGAGTGAAAAAAGGTCAATACCAGTGTCGAGTACGAGGTTGAGGGCACTCTGGTTAAATCAACAACCAAGGGGCAATGAGTACTATAAGTTTGGCACCTCCATTCTCTTTAACCTACAATTTTCATGCCTAGTTTCCAAAGATCTTCTCGTACATTGGCACCCCCATTCTCGTAAAATGGTATAAGATAAGACAAAAAATAAAATAGCTTAGTCTTTCACATTTTTATCGACCACCCTCAGGTCTTGGAAAAACTCCCATAATCTACGCACATCTTGGTTGAGGTCTAGGATTTCATCACACATAGCCTTCATCGCATGAGTCTGAAGCAATTGTAGACTTAGCCCAAGTATATGCTAGGCTAAGGCAGATCTAATGAATGGAAATAAAGGCATACAATTCTTCTTTAATACCTCCACCACAAACATATGCAAGTTGTTGGTTGTTTTTACGATAAGCAGGTTGATCTTCTAATATACCTATGGAATTGCCAATTCCAATAAAGGGAAGCTTGAAGGACCTGGACCAACTGACGAGGATTTTAAAGACCTCCTACACTTTGGGCTCTGCAAGACCTGGGAGGGTGATCCATTAATTCCTTTATAACCTCTGCACCATCATCATAAACAACATTAACAACAACATATAATCTCATTTAATAGCTCTGACATATTAGGATAATACCAAATAGAATTGGCTGTTTATCAATAATATCAACTATTTGGAGCATGAGATAACTACAACAACATTTCACAAGATAAGATAGTCATTGATTTGCAATTTGTAGCAAGCTCTAGGTAAAGGCAAACAAATATTGAACCATACGAATAAGTACAACTTATATCAATGCCATATATCCATTGGAGGAGTCAAATTTATAAGCATCTAAGGTTTTATGACAGATTTAACACATAACATATAAGATCCTTGATAACATTGCTTTACAATCTCATCAATATGTATTCTAACCTAATAATACTTATCAAATCCTTATACAGAACATATCCACCTACAATCCCATTCAAGCATTTTGCACTAATTCCTTGAATTAAAGCTAAACAAGAATCATACACACCACACAACAATGATGAACTAAACAACCCTTTGATCATTTTATTCAAAATCTCAAATATGCTTGTACAATGGAGAGAGACATGAGTTCAATTAATCATATCAATTCAAACATTTTCATCATATAAAACATCAAATCCCCATGAATTCAAAATCCATGAATGGAGATTCCTAAAACCTAAATTGCATTTTCCCTAAAACCATCAAACTTTACAATTTGCTCTACAACTTCATCTAGACTCGACCAAAAATATCTAACTTGCTAACCCATACTTCTGGCCTTGAAATCCTTCTTATAGAAAAAGAAGGAGCAAACAAGCATCAGGCCAGAAAGCACACATGTCACTAGCCAATTGGACTGCCTTGTCATATTCCAAAAAATTGTTACAATACCAATCTCCCCAAAGAATCTTCTTATTCATCGTGCCCACTGAGAATGGTTGATGCAGCAACAAAAAACTTCAAGAATTTTGTGCCTAGACTATCACCAAAAAACAAAACTAACATTTGTTGTAACTGCAAAAACTGATTTGTCAACCGTTAGCAGCCTACTCCTTTTCACTCTTCCTCAGTTAAATATACATTTACCCATTTCTGGTACTCTTCATTAGTTGGCCAATCAAAATTGATCACCTCATTCACCTTGACACTATAAGGTTTGTACTTAACTGCCATCTGATTCGCTTCTCTTTCAAAAGACTCCAAGAATGAGCTGGTGCTAATGATTTTGTCCATACAGCTCACCAACAAATCATAATCTGAGTTACACTAATTTTGAGGGTTTTTTAGTCCAAACATGATATAAATGGGCTCTTACACTTTTTTTGATTACTGTAGCTTGTGTAAGGGGCCCCATGGATACTGTTGTAATTGTAGGATGCATGAATAGGGCGTAGGATGAGAAATAAAGAAGGTATAGTTGTTGTCCTCAAGAATTTTGTGAAGAAAAACATGTGAAATGAGAGGTTCAAGCCTAGGTTTCAACAAAATATGTATGGGCGATATAATTTTATGAATTTTTATCCATGTGCAGACCTAATGGGTTGTTTTTGAACACTAAATATAAATGATATACATACACACACACACACACACACACACACATATATATATGTATGTATGTATGTATGTATGTATATGTATTTTTAAATGTAAATGTAAATGCAATTATGGATGCTCTCCTAGAACAATAAATGAAACATATCATTAAAGAAATCTATATCTATTTATAAAAATGTGTATTTCTAAATGCAAGTGTAAATGCAAAGAGCATATGGTTTTGTAGTGTTATAGATACAACATATCCATAAATTAATGTAATTGAAATTCTAAAGTCTTCAACACATATAATATGAAATCAATCAAACTATTAAACTACATGAGAAATAAATGAAAACAATAAATGCATATGTATGTGTATTTGTAAATGTAAGTGTAGAATAAATAAGAATAATAAAAATTATAAAAGAATACAAGGGGAGACCAGTGCCTTATTGGGTATATGGAGTCTAATGAATATCTACAAATGTGGATTTCAATAATGGCAATAATTCAAACTGTTAGGCACATAAATTATTTACAACTTGTGTAAATGTGCAAGTGAATAATTGACAAACTCTTCTTACAACTTGTGTAAATGTGCAAGTGACTAATTAGCAATTCTAGTTATGTGATTCTTCTTATTAATCTAAGTAACACTTCCCAATTGTTGTGATTGATTAAAAGTTTTTAATCCCTAATTTAGAGAACCGAATAACCAGATCACACATATATAGAAAATGTACAATGATAAATTGAGTATAAACTTGTTATATCAATTTAAACAATAGAGAAGCATCAGAATGGAGAAAATCAAATAATTGCATAAATTTAACAAATAGCTAATACCAAAATCTTAATCTGAAACTTAGATATCTTCATTTATTCCATCAAAATACATGCATCTGAGTCTCTGTATATCAAAATTCATTATCTGCTACAAATGACCTATATGCCATCTGTCTAGTGTTTGTATCTTGGCTCTCTTCAACACTTAGTTCTCTAGGAGGGCAGCTATAATCTTGAGTTTTTAGTTCTCTAGGAGGGAAAAACAAAAATATGAAATTATAGAATAGAACCTTGTGATCACATTTGATGCAGATTCAAATACTAGCCATTGATCCTTCACTTTGGTCAGATGATCAAATGGCTGACTTCAAAACAAACTGACATGATCTCCATCATGGAAATAAGGGCCCACCATACTATGCGTTGCCAAGGAAATCCATGTGGTGCTTGCCCGTGATATTGCGATCGATAAAGACCTCGTAACTTCTGATCATGCTATGGCGGGCAACCATAGATCTCAACCATCAGTAATCCTGTTTGTTCAACACAGTCGCCAACTTTTTCATTAACCATCAAGCACCTTTCCTACTGAGATTATAACATCTTTGTTGATTTGAAACGCGTGCATCTCATAAATGCTTTATAACCCGCTACATAATGTATTAAAACTAGATAAATATATCAAAGTATTTCTATCACCTCTTCGGCTTCATTAAATGAGACACATGACGCTCTCCTGTGATATCACGATCAACCAAAACAGTGTGGTGGGGTCATCACAAGATGGCAGGGAATGACTGAGATCAAATGATAATTGATCTATGGTCATGCAAACTTGTCCCTCTGCAAAATATAAAACATTTATTAAAAGAATGAGGGGACATCACTAGGCCGATGATAAACAATGACACAAGTTGTTTTTTAAACGAGGGAGCACGGGACCATCCAAGACTTAAGAAATAATAAAGTCAAGAAAAGGAAATAAAATGATAAATCAAAAGGGGCCCAGCCTAGATGAAGTGGTGGGGCTTAAGTTGTTTTCAAACCCTCCCCAAAAAGTAACGACCCAAAAGATCCCACCCAAGGCGTAAGATAAAAACTAGGGTTTTACATGAAGACAAAGGTATAACCCCAACCTTAGGCTTTTCCCAAACACCATAGATGACCAAATACATAAGGCAAGATAAAAATGGAACACAAAGAGAAAATTTTTGAAGTTCCATCACAAGGAAAGGTCTCCTCCCTTCTTGGTAGTGATAACCTCCTCCACACACAACCCTTAAAAATTATGAATATAGGAATATAACATTTGAAGAACTGAAAGTTGATTCTCTCCTACCTAATGCAATTAGTCATTTTATCCTTACAAAAATTTATAGTGATTACTAGAGGCACATAGACCAATTCTTCATAATAGAAGAATTTGATCATAATTTTCCAATGATGGCATTATGAGAAAACCTTATGTTAAATGAATTATTCCTAGCTAAGGTCTTTAAATCATGTCCAATTGTATAAGAGAAGACCGTTGCTATGTGTACCTGGATACCATGGAGAAAGGCTCTTTGGGCTCTTTCATCAATCATCCTACCTTAAAACATACCAAAAGTCTCCTAGCAATTAGACATAGGAAGATTTAAGATGACTTAAATTTTTTTTTTTGCCAAAGCATAAACTTACGATGACTTAACCAAGCCTAGTACACACTCCCTCCTCATTAACCACTTAGACATATGGAAATTAAATGTGAATTTGCTGCTATTTTTAGTCATGTAGGTGTCCAATAAACCACTTGGTGGTGTTTCCCTTCAAGTTTATTTACTTGAATGAAGAGAAAAATTCCTTTGATTACAATTAGATAGTACATTTGAGGCCTTGGTTGTGTAACTAGTGGACCATAGTCACATTTAACACTTGTTACAAAGTTTGGGAGTTAAAACGTTAAGTAGATTTGATTTGTGATGGACACATTTGGATGGTAGTAATAATAACTTGCAATCTATCAAGACTTGATTACCTTATAACCTGTGAAATTCTAGCGATGAAATGATAGATTAATCATAATGTCACCTTAGGATCACATCACCATGAAAGAACTTCATCCAACATCCTTATGAGTGCAGGTACCACCAAATAGGTATTTTTCAGATCTATCTTCCTCGAGCTAGGGAAATTCAGGAAGAGAAGAGGAAAGTGAGACATGTAGTATGTCTAAAAGAGGGAGATCAACTAGAGGTCAAAATATTAGAAGAAAATTATGTAAACACATGGAATATTTTCTTGCGGAAGGGGGGTCATGTTCTTATGATGATGAGAGCATAGGCGACGTCAAGGTGCCCTTGAGGTACAAACATCTACGGAAACAATGGGTACCCAAGGAACTTCCTCCAATAAACACTAAATTTTGTGTCAATGAGAGGATATATCGCATAGCACCATCGTCATTACATTGTTTGGGCCTATTTGCCATGGACGACATAAAGGTCTATTACGAAAAAGTTACTGAATTGATGGAGTATGTCAGACCCTATTACAGTTACAAAGATTAGATGCAATTGGTTCAATATACATGAAGTATGCGTAGGTATGCACTGTCAGCAAATTATATACAACTAAAAGATAAGGATCAAAATAAAGGAGTGGCTATGTACATTGATGGAAGTCCAAAAGCATCAGGGAATATTGCAAGGTTTATAAATAGTACATGACCTGGGTCAACAAATAAGCAACCCAATTGCATATTCGAGGCGCATGAGGGAAATCATGTATTCATATGTGGGATAAAATCAATAACTACAAGGGAAGAGTTGTTGATCGATTACAATTTGAATCGCTTAGTTACAAACACAGTTACTATGGGGGTGGTACGTACTATGTACCATTTTACCCAACCTCCAATTAATGACTCCAATATACCATTTTATTCTTATGTTTTTTTTGTAAGTCTATTGGTTTCATTTTTTTTTTATATTTAATTTTGTCACAAGAGGACGATCAGACGAGAAGGCCTCACCGTGAGCATAGATCGATGTATTCTTTAGGCACTTCTGCAGATAGGTTTTTACCTCATTGTAATTGTACAAATTAGATATGAGCAAAATGTTTTATTATTATGTTGTTTTCATAAGTTTATTGGGTTAATTTTGATAATGTTTTAATATTCTTGTTGCAGTCGTCTGATCGGGGAAAGGTGCCAGCAGTAGATGAGAGCATCCATAGGGAGGTGCAATCAATATTATGTGATGATGACATCACTTATTCAACAAACCCTCTCAATATGATAAGGAAGTCCCAAAAAAAATGCAATGAAAAAATCCTAAGTTGTTATTCATAGTACCTCAAATAGATGAGATAAGAGAGAGGGTTAAAATATTGACTGAGAGATCACAAAGCTTGCAAGTAAGCTATCATGAGGTCTTTAATTATAACATAAGTTCATTCATGGTTTTATATTTTGTACTATTTTATGTCATGGACTAAAATATGTGTTGTTTTTACAGGATTTTTTGCATCTTCATGATGCTCCTGACCATTATCAGGGTACTGCAAGTGCTGCCCAAGGAGTAGGGGTTGGTACAAGTGTCCATACTGATCTTCCTATGCATATATCACATCATCTAACCCCATCATTCGTACCTATATTGTTGTCTGAAATGTCGACAACACATACCATGCAAGAATCCATTAGTGCACCCTCTGGCAGCGAACACATGCCAGAACATGCGTCAGGACTTGTACCTGGGGATGCAGAGGCCACTAGTACTGGTGATATTTTAGTAGCATTTCCTAGATCTTCCCATATTACTAGTATGGGAACATTTCCAGTCACATTTGTGGTGACCAAGGATTTCATTCCCATAAAGATAGAGAAGGTCCCAGGTACTTTAAAATGTTTTAATTATTATTATATATATAATCCAATTGAATTTTACTTATTGATCGCTCTTTTTAGACTATTGATCCCATGATCATTTTGTAGGAAATGATGTTTTTAATAAACATCTAAGTGATATTACATTGGAGCTCTTCAGGCCCACCATACATACACGATGAAATTCCCAAAATCAATATTTAAAAGATGAGCTCATTAACCATTTAGTTGTACTCTTCGATGATAAAACATTCAACTGAACCAAGGTCCTTAAGAAAATTGGTACCTATCTAAAGTATGTGAGGGACCAATATAGGTCACATTTAGAGAAGAACAAAAATTACGAGCATCCCCCCATGATTTTGGAGAGGGAGTGGAAGGACCTAGTGTCTGATGGAAAGGAGAAGGCTGAAAAGAAAAAAGGAAAGACACCACTGGGCCAAGGAAGGTATGTGATACTATCAACAATGTAATTATATACTGATTACTCTTTCTTTTTACATAATCTAATGTATTTCAAACTTTTCATAGGCTACCCGGACACATCGAAGGCAACAAAGGAAAGACTAGAAAACACAGCAACACAAAGTTGGCTCGTGGTTATATGAAATTAGCCACAATAAATTGTAAGTATCAATAAATGAAATATTGTATCCAAATAATAAATTGAAAACAATTTTGGTTTTATCACACCATAGAAGAAAAATTCATGATCTTGCAAAAATGTAGGGCTCTGAATTCAAATGAGTTCATAGAAGAGGACCTCAAGATTGCCTTCCAACAAGGCTATGGAGGTAATTAATGCCTAAGAGTCTTGATTGAAAACACAATCGCCCATTGCATGACACGCAGGTAATAAACTCAATAAAGTTTATTTAAAATTGAATACTTGTGCAATCTATTCAATATTAATTTCACCCATAAAGTAATTACATGCTATTTGTTTTAAACATTCAAGCAATGATAATAATCGCACATGACATTGGAATGCACCTGGTGAGGGTGGAGCACAACCTACAGATGAAGGTCATGGTGTGCATCCCAGTACTTTAGAGCATGTAGAGCGTGATCAACATGTTGAGCATGATCAGGCTAGAGAAGATCAGGAACATGATGTGGCCCCATCAGGTAAAGAGGACCACTCTAAAGTTTGTTTGAACATATTTAATTGCATTTGGTGTATTAATTAATGTAACCTTTTGTGTTTCAACTTTAGAGCATGTAGAGCGTGATCAACGTGTTGAGCATGATCAGGCTAGAGAAGATCGGGAACATGATGTGGCCCCATCAGGTAAAGAGTACCACTCTAATGTTCTTTTAAACATATTTCATTTCAATTGGTGTATTAATTAATGTAACCTTTTGTGTTTCAACTACAAATCAGGATTTAGAGGGTATTCGGCATGTTGAGCATGAGTCTATAACAGAAGTTTAGGAACATGATGTAGACCCATTAGGTAGAGAGAACCACTCTAATGTTCTTTTAATTAATGAAATAATTGTTAGAATAATAATAAAACATATCAGTTTAACATTTCTTTGTTATTGCAGCAGACCCCCCTTGCAGCGGCGTCCACGCCGTGAGTAGACGACTAGGCATACATGAAGATCACAAGTAGAGGGTATTACAACTAAAGGGGGGACAGATGATTTAGAAAACGATACTCCACTTCATATTTTTTTAGCTTTAAAAAAGAAACAAAAAAAAGTGATTGTAATCATATCATGACATCCATATTTTTGATAATATGTAAAAACTGAAAGAATGAATATTATATGTTAATGAATGAATGTGAATATGCTAATTAATGAATGTTATATGTTAATGAATGAATGTTATATGTTATTAATGGATGAATGAATGATTAATGGTATATGATTGGGTATGGGGAATTGAGAGTGATGTGAGGGGGGTGAGGGGCCAAATGAGCTTCTACCATCACGTGGTTGGCCCTGCTAAGTAGACAATATTAAAGTATTCTCAAAACAAAGAGAAGCTCAATAAGGTAATGCACTTTTCAATATAATAAATGCATTGTTTGAAGCATCAAACCAATATGCAAAGATGAAAGAAAGTGCTAACTTTTCACTATGGTGGCAGAAAAATGATTCTTTATACCCTGAATCCATGCTCTGCATCATAATTTGAAGTTGTTTCCATTCCAATTTTCTAAGTTTAGTTTGTTTGTATGGATTTGTATGAATACCACATTGTGTTGTGTGTGGATTTGGTTTCAAAGCTCTGTTTCTTCTGTTTTTAGTGGTGACATAACTCTAAAATTTGGCTTTTGTGCATAGCAAGTTAGTGGAAAAATTGATAGCTCTGAAGGGTTTAGAGGCTTGATTGAGATAGATACATAGATATTTGGATCTTATTTTTTGATGGGAGGCTTCCACTTAATAATGAAATTTTGTATCATCTGCAGGTAAGTTTCTCTACTTACATTCATTCTTGATCATAAATGTTGTAAATGATATTAATGCTTCAAACTTAAGATTCGTTTCATTGTTATAATGATCAAAATGTTATACTTTGCTATACATTCAAGCATTATCTTCCCCTACCCTTTGCTCTCTCCCCCCTCCTTTTAAGAATTTTCTTTGTCATAAAAGATTCACATTTCTGTCTCATTTACACAAATTTATCTGAAGTGCTAGGAGTGAATAAAGATATGTAAAATATGATGGATTATGTCTAAACAACAACTTTCCATCTTATAGCTAATTAAATCCTTAATATTTGAATAGTTTAGAGCTTGAATAATGCTTGTATATGCATGTGTAGCAATAAGGGATCCTATGTGAAGATTGAAATTTAAAACATCACTTTGGTATTTTTCCTTAGGCAGTGAAATGATATTTTGAGTAATACAAACCTACACACACATTGATATTTTTCGGCATTGCATTGCGGAATTTTTTTTCTTTTATACCTACCCTTGGCTAGACATGGAGGTACATAATATTGGTTTATGGGTTTTCTCTATAAGTAGTTAATTTCACAGAGGAAGACTAAAATCTTATTAATGTCCTGTCAGGTGTGAAAGCATATGAGTCACTTGCTGAAGGCGCCATTTTGTATTCATCCAAAAACTGGTTTTTTTATGTTTCTTGCATGTGGTTTTTTTAGGCTTTAGAGATGTAGCTCAGCTCTTTCCTTTGCACTTTTCATCTATTTTGATGATTACAGTAGATTGTCCTCATATTTTTTTATGTAGATCTGTTTGTAACCTTATTTTCTACCAATCAATTTGCAAACCAGTCACATATTAAGGACCATTTCACTAACTTGTAGTCATCCATTACTTCATATGTTGCAGGTTGTGTTTGTGTGCTAATAAATCCTAATGATTGCAAGAACTTTAATCCTACAAGTGTACCCAATCTTTCTCAAGTAGAAGTCTTACCTTATTTTATAGTACTTTAAATGTTAATTGAAGGTGCTTCTTTAGATCTGAGATAGTTGAACCCTGGATTAAAATATGGTATTAAATGGGGAGTATAAGGATAAAACTGAGGTCCATTGAACACAAATACGAACATAATTTACTATACTATGAATAGTGTTACAACTATAATTATTTCTCATTTACCTACCTCTACATTAATGAAAAAGATAGCAGATATTGGAAGTTCATTACATGTCTCATGTATGTGTTAGTATTTTAATTTTTTTTAAGTTGTTCAAGAGCTTGATTAGGTCAAGAATATGTTCTACAAGCTCTGTTCTCTTGACACTGCTCAACATTTTCCCTACACATTTTCTCTTCAATCTAGACATTTCTTAACTCCTTTCCTTGTTAGCCCTTGGTTGTTCTCAAGTGTAATGCTTTTTCTATGCATCTTGCAGTCTATATGTATGATCATCCATCTCTTATGAAGCATGGATAATATTTCATGGAATTATTGTTGTGATTAGACAATTGCCATTGTGAGAATAATCATTTAATTTGTATGGAAGTAAGTCTTTTTCATATTATTTGACTCTGTATTGTAAACTTGTCTTTGTAAGATTCTCTAGGGGGAACAACAAAACTGTGATGATAGGTAGAGTTGTACAACACCATAAATCATTTGGCATTATCAATATATTTCTTATAGAATACTTTGTACAAGTAAAATGGAATGTGCAATGACAATTGGTCTTGAATTCAAATCTAAATATAAGTACATTATACACAAGAAGATGGTATCTATTCTATGATTTAAAGAACCCCAAAATAAGAAAATTAATAAGTTACATCTGTTTACTTGCTCTTAGACACTTGTTTAATAGGCAAGACCCTCAAAATGTCTTGCTGATAACCAGCAGTGTTCAAAACTCCTGAAGAGGTCAGATTGGTGTGACATTGGATCTGTCTTGCCGACAGAAGTCATCGACAAGACATGGACTATCGAAGTGATTTTTCTATCATGTGTCGATGATTGATCTCTCACCGATGGGTTGGCTTCAGTGGGCATCACCAAGAGTCTCCACGATGACATTGTGTAGGTCTATTTAAAACTCCTGAAGAGGTTAGATCAGTGTGACATTGGATCTGTCTTTCTGATGGAAGTCATCGGCAAGACATGGACTATCAGAGTGATTTTTCTATCTTTTGTCGATGATTGATCTCTCACTGATGGGTTGGCTTCGGTGGTCATTTCCAAGAGTCTCCACGATGGTACATTTGAACGAATATTTTTTTTAAAAAAATTGCATTGTTTCATCGCAATTTCAACGAAGGCCACCGACGAATCACCAAAAAGGTCCAACAAATTTTCTATAGCTGCGATGAAGGCTTCGTCATAACTCCTTTCCCATATCGTCAAAATGGTAATGAACTTTTGGTGTTGTTTCAACGCTTCCGAAGAGCCATTGCAATTGCATTTTGGTTGTAATTCGTTGGTGGATACACGAAGTTTTTGTTGATATTCTAACGAAAATCTGAGTCATTTTATGATGCCAAAGATAGACAAATCTGTGTCATTATTTCAACATTTAATTCGTCATTATAATTTTGATGAAAAAATGGTGATGAAATTTTTTTCGTCAATTCATCTATTGTCCAAAAAATGTTTGTCGAACGACCGACAAACGTTTGTCAGAAAATGGAGTCAAATTTAGTAGTGAGGTTTTAGGGTTTAAGGGTTAAGGGTTTAGGGTTTAGGCTTAAGGGTAGAGGGGAGATAGAGGGAGCGACTAAGAGAGAGAGAGAGAGAGACCTAAGAGAGGGAGAGGGGGTAGGAGAGAGAGGGTTGAGAGAGAGAGGGATTGGGAGAGAAAAAGAGGGAGGGAGGGTTAAGGGTATAGGGTAGATGGTTTAAGGGTTTAGG
>VDFB02271358.1:564372776-564418072 GCA_007258455.2 Sequoia sempervirens
GACATGCTGATTACTGAAATTTGACTAAGTCTGGAATTTTTAAGATCTTCCAAAAACTAGAATTTTCATTATAACTCCTAGAAATCTGAAACCACTCTCAAACATCCTACCTATATACATGAAATATAACTTAAAGTATAAGAAACTAAATTTCCATATGTAAGAAAGTATAAGAAAGTAAATATAACTTAAATTATAAGAAAGTAAATTTGGTGAGTGCCAAATTTTGTGTGCGCCAAATTGGTTGCATTGGGCATCCAACCCAAAGGTTTGGACAACCATTTCATGCAAAAGATGTGATTTTTTGAAAGGGTACCAAATTTCCTCATATTTTCGTTTGTGCTCCCCATCTCATTTGCACATCTTTCAATGAAAGTTTATAAAAAAATTGTGATAGTGTTAACCTCTCTCTTAGCTATCTAAATATACAACAACAAAAATTCGTTTCGATTTAGTTAAGGTTTTGACCCATAGATTCTATTGTAAATGCCTATGTTTTTTTTATCAAAAACCAACATGTGCTAGTTTTAGGTGTTGATGATATAATGTGTAGCAACGAGAGATCTTTCTCCCACAATTTCTTGGAGAATAAATAGTAAATAAAATTCAAATATTATGCAAGGCGTTGACTTGTTATTTATATCATTTATTTTTTAATAAGGCTGACTTTTATGAAGTGATGCCTTGATTGGTAATCAAGCCAACCTCTCATGAAAAGACACCATATTATGTATATATAGAAGACGACTCTCATTCATTATTCAATTCAATTTTCATTCAAGACAAGTTCACATATAAGAGGAATTCACTTCTATAGCAGATTGAGCTTTTGATTCAAGGAGATTGATTCATAAAGGAGATATTTTCTTCTAAGAGAGAAGCTTTATTTCTAGATCGGCCTTGTGTGTGGCCTTATTATCAGCCTTGTGCTTGTCCATATTGTAATAAAATTGTTGATATCTTATCAATATATAAGTGATATATTGCTGTTGGGTTTTTCTCCCTCAAGGAGGGTTTTCCTAGGGTATATGTTGTGTTATTTTTTTTAGAATTGTTCTTATTTCTGTTTAATTTAAATCTGGTCATAAAATCTAACATGGTATTAAAGCCAGCCAGTATTGGCATGGTATGATGGTTTATAGGTGGCATTGTTGTTCTTGCCACCAAGTTTCAAACCCCATTGGGGTGGTATTGTTGAATGGTTGTATCTAGTTCATAGCTCCGGTCAAAAGCGTTTACCCCTTGAATAAAAAAAAACCATGGTATCAAAGCCAGGTTTAAGCATGATCATGATTAAATTTGTGTAAGTAGCAAAATATTCATCTCTTCTTCTTATCCAAGGGAGTCTATCTTAACTACGAAAATGGTGAACAAACTCAAGGTTGAAGATAGACTTGATTGTGAATCTAACTTCACCTCTTGGAAGTTTAGAGTTCTTATTGCATTGGAAGAAAATGATATTCTCGAGTTCGTGGAAAGCGAGGTGCCTGAACCTTCTGATTAGACTGAGAAGACACAATGGAGGAAGAATGGCACAAAGGCAAAGAAGATATTGATTGATTCTTTGAAGGATCACCTTGTGCCTATTATCTCTGAGTTGAAGACATCTAGAGAGATGTTCAAGACTTTGGAGGGATTGTATGAGATCAATAACACCAACATAGCTCTTTCCTTGAGCCAACAACTACATCACATCAAGAAGGAAAAAGGAGATTTAGTCATCTCCTTCTTTATGAAGATCATTGAGTTGACGGATCAAATTTATGCCATTGGAGACATAATTGAATATAGAAACTTAGTCATGTTGGCACTTAACGGTCTTCCTCAATCTTGGGAGCCATTTATCCAAGGTATCAGTGGAAGATCTAAGCTACCAAATTTTTCTCACCTTAGAGCAGATTGCATTCAAGAGTAATCTAGGTTGGCAACAAGAGGTAATGGTAACTCTCACAATGAAGACAATCATTTTCTTGCAACTCAAACATAAAAGAGGAAAGGAAGAGAAGGGAGAAAAGGTAACTTCAAGAGGAATAGAGATAGGATATTGGATGTTGCTCCTGAATCAAAGAAGAAGAAGGATCTCTCCCATATTTAGTGCTTCAGATGTGACAAGTATGGTCACTATGCTAGATATTGTGCAACAATACCAAAGCAACATGCTTCTACTGCGGATGTGGATGATGTCTCTCCTTAGAAGGAATCAAGAGATAACTCAAGTGGATTTCTATTTATCTCTGCTCTATCAAGCAATGTTCCAACTGATAGTAGCACATGGTTGATTGATAGTGGCTCTTCTCAACACATTACAGGATATAGAGAGCATCTTTCAGATTTGGTGGAGAGAGAAACCAGCATTCAAGTAATAATCGAAGGTGATGCTTGCTATTCAGTGAAGTGAAAGGTGTTGGAGCCACCTCTCTTCACCTAGATTCTGACATCCCTCTTCATTTGAGTGATTTATTGTTTGTACCAAGTATCAAGAGGATCCTTGTATCAATTTTAGTTTTGGAGGACAAAGGATATCAAGTTGCATTTTATGAGGGAAAATTTCTTGCTTGGATGAAGAACTCTAGCATCAAGACAACTCGAGTGATTGGTGTTTGGAAAGAGAGTCTATATAGACTTTCCATTCTTCCAATTTAAGCATTTTTGCATGATTCCACCAATTCAAGCGAGCTTTGGCATAGGAGGCTTTCTCACCTTCACTTCAGAGCTCTTCCATCCATGGAGAAGATGGTTATTGGCCTTTTGAAACTCAGTCAAGAGTATTATGGTACTTGCAAAGGATGTGAAATGGGTAAGAATACTAAGGGTCCTTTTCATAGTAGTGAAAGTAGATCAAAATTCATTCTAGATCTTGTTCATTTTGATTTGTGTGGTCAAATGTCTATTGCATCCTTGAGTGGTTTTTGGTATTATGTAATTTTCATTGATGACTACTCTAGAAAGACTTGGATTTATTTTTTGAAGTCTAAGGAATTTGAAGTACTTGAGAAATTAAAAGAATTTAAGGCTCAAGTTGAATTTTTTTCCGGAAAGAGGATTAAGGTCCTAAGATCTAATAACGAAGGAGAATACACTTCTAGAGGCTTCTGTAATTTCTGCATTGAGGCAGTGATTAAGAGGGAGTTTTTTGTTCCTTACAATCCTCAGCAAAACGAAGTTGCAGAAAGGAAGAATAGATCCATAGTCAAGGCAGCCAAAGTTATGATCCATGATCAAGACTTACAAACCTTCCTTTGGGTAGAAGCATCCAAAACTGCAATGTATGTTCAGAATTGGAGCCCTCATCATATTTTGGAAAATATGACTCCTGAAGAAGAATTCACAAGTGTGAAGCCTGACGTTAGTCACTTGAGAATCTTTGATTGTCATGTTTATATTTATGTGTCTAAAGATAAGAGATCTAAGTTAGAACCATATAGAAATAAAGGAATATTTGTGGGTTACAACGAATCTTCAAAAGCCTATAGGATTTACATTCCAGGATAGAAATAGATAGAGATTAGCAGGGATGTCTCTTTTGAAGAAGATGTTGCATTCAAAAGATCTAAAGGTTCATACATGGAGATAGATAATGAAAACAAGGAGACTCCTCAAGACATGGACGTTGATCATACTCCTGAAATTTAGAGGGAGTCTACTAAACCAGAAGAGGATATTGATCTAGTTAAGCCTTTGGAACCAACTGATGGACCAAGAGATATTGTCATAGGTCGAAAGAGGCCTCTATGGGCTAGGAAAACTATGCAAGAGGAAGAAAAGTTTGTAGCTCCTAGAGGCACATTCAAAGAAAGCAAAATACCACAAAAGTTTCCAGGCTATGTAGCATTAATGAGTCATATCATTGAGTCTGAGCCTTCCAATGTTGAGGAAGCATCAAGTTAGCAAGTATGGAGAGATGTTATGGCTGAAGAATATCAATCTATTATCAAGAATGATGTTTGGGATATTGTACCAAGACCTGAAAGGAAATGAGTTGTATCTTCTAAATGGATTTTCAAGATCAAGTATGCAGTTGATGGAAGTATTGAGAAATACAAAGCTAAATTTGTGGCTAGAGGATTCTCTTAGAAAGAGGGAATATATTATGAAGAAAAATTTTCTCCGATTGCTCGTTGTACATCCATCAAGACTATCATTGCTATCACAACAACTAAGGGATGAAAGCTACATCAGATGGATGTGAAAAAAAAATTCCTTAATGGTGTAATTGAAAAAGAAGTATACATTGAGCAACCTAATGGCTTTGTGATTCATGGGAAGGAGTCTCATGTTTGTAGATTGAATAAGGTTTTGTATGGCCTTAAGCAGGCTCCTTGTGCTTGGTATGAGAGGATTGATCAATACTTGATGAGCTTGGGCTTCTCCAAGAATGATGTTGATTCAAATCTTTACTTCAAGGTAGTTGATGGTGAGGCTTTAATCTTGGTTCTTTATGTTGATGATCTATTTCTTAGTAGAGAAGAATATCTCATTGTCAAATGCAAAGAGTTAGCTTCTAAATTTGAGATGAAGGATCTAGGTTTTATGCATTAATTTCTAGGATTGGAAGTGTGGCAAAGAACCAATGAGATTATTTTGAGTCAAGGGAAATATACCATAGACATCTTGAAGATATTTGGGGTAATGGATTTCAAATCTATGTCTACACCGATGAAACAAAATTGAAGAAGTTAAATGAGTCGGCAGCTAGTTCAGATCTGGTAGACCCTACCTTGTATAGGAAGTTGATTGGATCATTGATGTATCTAGTCAATACTACACTAGACATTTTCTATGCAATGAGTTCCCTTAGTTAGTTCATGTGTTAACCACTTGGAAATTTCATCTAGTTGCAGCTAAGCATATCTTGAGATACTTGCGTGGCACAGTTGGATATGGCTTGAGATATACTTCTATTGTAGACCTAAAGTTGCAAGGCTATTCTAATTCTGATTGGGTCAGGAGTGTAGCTGATCGGAAGAGAACCTCTAGATGTTTCTTTAGCTTGGGGTCTGCGATGATTTCTTGGTGTATCAGGAAGCAGTCTTCAGTAGCACTAAGTATTGCAGAGGCCGAATAAATTGCATCATGTGTAGCAACTCGAGAAGCAGTGTGGCTTCAGAAGCTCCTTGTAGGATTATTTGGGCAATCATTGGAGCTGACTGTTATTCATTGTGGCAATCAAAGTTGTGTGAAGCTATTTTTCAATCAATTGTTTCATGACAGAACAAGACATGTTGAGATCAAATACCATTACATCTAAGATATGGTACTGAGGAAAGCTATTTGGTTGAGATATATTTGCACTAATGATCAGACAGTTGATATTCTCACCAAGCCTCTCTCTAGAGTGAAGTTTGTGCATTTTTGAGACAAGCTTGGAGTTGTGGAGAATGAAGCCCTTGTTGAGAGGGAGACTCAACATTAGTGATCTTTTGTGATTTTCTATAATGTATCTTTCTTTGTGATAGAAAAATTTGAGGTGAAAGCCCTTGTCCATCTCTAAGATGGAGATGTGGTTCTTTCCACCCTCTGGGAGTAGCCATGGTGGATGTCATGTTGAGAGACTCCATGACAACATCACGTTGAGATTCTTTGTGATGAATTCTTTGTACTTGTGTTTTTCCACTCATGGCAGTAGCCATAGTGGACATCATGTTGAGAGACTCCATGATGACATCACATTGAGTGACTCTATAATGGGAACTTGTGCACATGTTCTTTCCATACATGGGAGTAGCCATGGTGGACATCATGTTGAGTGACTCCATGACGATATCACATTGAGTGACTCTGTGATGAGCTCTTTTCTACAAATGGGTGTAGCCATTGTGGGTGTCATGTTGAGAGACTCCATGACATGGATATTGAGAAAGATACCTCCCTAGCTAAGAGGGAGTGTTGATGATATAATGTGTAGTGGTGAGAGATCTTTCTCCCATGATTTCTTGGAGAATGAATATTAAATAAAATTCAAATATTATTCAAGGCGTCGACTTGTTATTTATATCATTTATTTTTTAATAAGGATGACTTTTATGAAGTGATGCCTTGATTGGTAATCAAGTTGACCTGTCATGAAAATACACCATATTATGTATATATAGAAGATGGCTCTCGTTCATTATTCAATTCAATTTTCATTCAAGAGAAGTTCGCATATATGAGGAATCCGCTTCTACAATAGATTGAGCTTTTGATTCAAGGAGATTGATTCATAAAGGAGATATCATTTATTTGCTTCTAAGAGAGAAGCTTTATTTCCAAATCAGCCTTGTGTGTGGCCTTATTATCAGCCTTGTGCTTGGCCATATTGTAAGAACATTGCTGATATTTTATCAATATATAAGTGATATATTGTTGTTGGGTTTTTCTCCCTCAAGGAGGGTTTTCCCAGGGTATATGTTGTGTTATTTTTTTTAGAATTGTTCTTATTTCTGCTTAATTTAAATCTTGTCATAAAATCTAACATTAGGATATATTTTTACTCATTTATTGAAATGTGAAAGAAATTACATTTTTTGAAACTAGACTCCATTCTACACATGATGAAAAAAAATTCATTTTTTGATTAGTTTTCAAAAAAATTAGGAGGGAGCACACTAAATTTCAACTTTTTAGGATGTGTCCACTTTGAAAATTCATAAAATATTATATATTCATTAAAAAAATTATCTGAAAGAGTGATAATAAACTAAATGGTGTTAGTTAATTTCTCACCATTTGGATTTTTGAAATTCTAAAAGAAAGTTATTTAAAAAGGGGGGAGCCCACAAGCGCTATGCTATTTTTTTTAAAAAAAATAGGACCTATTTCCCCATTTTTTAGACCCTTAATCTTCATTAATTTCAGAAAGAATTAGTAGCTTAGAAACTATACTCAGAGTACTTCAACTTTTGTTCTTGCCACATTTTAAAATTTTGAGCATAGCTATCTTCATTTTCTTGTGCAAATCATATTTTGCTGATTTCAGAAAAAAAAAAATGGCATCTTAAGAGCCAAAATTGTGTCACAGATCCATGGACTTACCCAAAACAATGTTTCCACATGCAAAGCTATCTATTCCAACCACTAGCCTTGCATGGATCATTACCTACTAATTACAAAGGAAAATTAAAAGATAAAGATAAGGGTGTATCTAAGGCCTCTACTCTAGTATATACCAAGGAGAATTTTACTCCATCCTCTTCCCTTCCAATTGGTTTATAGTTCCCACAACCAAAACAAGAAATGGTGATAGAGGAAAGGATAGTTCATGAAAACCCTATAGAGTGGGAGAAAAAAAATCTCAAATTACAGAACAAGCACATCAAATAATAAAGGTTAAATATGAAATATAAGAAGCCCACAAATATAAATAAGTTGAGGTTCCAAAATTTCCTCTTCCTAAAGTTATTCAATTGACAAATGACTAAGGGGAGATAAAAGATCCACCACAAAAATTAATGTGCATCCACAAGATTGCAAAAACCTTCAGCTCACTGCCTTCAGCACACCAAAAAAATGCTATTACAACTCACTCACACACACTTCTGCTCTTATGATTTGTGGCACACTTTCGTCACTTTGCATCCCACTATCATACAACTCTTCACAATTCAACTTGATTTTATACAATCCTCAGCCTTAGAAACTTTCTTCAAGGTCGGCCACAAATACCTCATTTTATAAATTCAAAATAGGTTAACAACTCAAATTCCTGTGGTGGAAAGGAATAAGAATGGACCAATAAAAAAAAAATTCAAGATAAAAAATAATATCTCAAAACAACCACATGCTTCCTTAATTAAATTTTATTCTTTGAATGAAGTGTAAACACCAGGTCGACCAAACCTAATGAAAACACAAATGATCATTGATGTACACACTTCCCAACAAGAATATGACATGTGGATGCCACGACATTCCTTCTTATGCATGAGAATACACTTCAAAATCTTCCATATACATCTGCAACAAAACAACAAACCTTAATCACTAAACATCTTTCACCAGTCCAACCAAACTATATAAATTCACACTAAATTACTAAAACTTGACTTCTAGATCACCAATCTTCAAACCTCTTTGCTAGAGCATAGAAAAGACCTTCACAAGACATATTCCAAATCCACAAGATCTAAAACAAAACAAAGAAGAACTACATAGCAACAATATTTCTCCTAGTCCATAGAATACCAACTCTTCAGATCCACACAAGCATAGGATCAACACAAGAGAAATGCATAACACATATTGGAGCACATTCTGAACACATTCAACACTCTGACTTCTCTTCTTTATTAAATTTTCTCAAAAGCACTTGGAAACTTATCAAACCAACATGTCTTCAACAGTATAAAGATAGCTCCATGTACTCACAACATCTCAGTAGCATCTCAACTATACATGTATAATCTACAACATATTGAATTGTGTTGACATCAATGACAACATTAATGACAACACCACCAAAAATTCCTCATACCTGCAAGAATCTCCCCCTTTTTCATTGATGGCAACACATGATGTGAAAAACCATCAAAGACAAAAAAAATTACACACTATCCTAGGAGAACATCTTCTCTTCTTTTGGAACTATTTTTCACATGACTTTCTCTCCCCCTTTGACATCAATGGAAAAGATCAACAACACTTATTACTCCCCTTTAGGAGTACACTCATACTCCAACAATGAAAACCTTTTCTACTCCCCCAATGGAGTAGACCCATTTGTCAATCCAGATAAATGAAGAATCTATGAATTCACTGGACTGATGCACGTTCATGTGCACCTAGTTTGGAGGGCCAATGACCCCCAACATCTCCCTAAGATGCTCAAAAGTATCCTTTGGAAGAGCCTTAGTAAATATATCCACAATTTGTTCCTTTGTTGTCACATACTCCAATCTGACCTCATTCTCTAACACTTTTTCTCTTAGAAAATGATACTTGATAGATATGTGTTTTGTTCTTGAATGCATAACCAGATTCTTTGAAATGTTTATTGCACTTGTGTTGTCACATAAAATAGAAATAGGCTCATCACATACCACACCAATGTCCTTCAGTTTTTGCTTCATCCATAAAACCTATGTGCAACAGGATGCTGCAACAATATATTTTTCTTTTGATGTGGATAAAGAAATCAAGTCTTGATTTTTTCTCAACCATGAAACTAATCTTCCACCAAGAAAGAAAGTACCGCCACTGGTACTCTTCTAATCATCTACACATCCAGACCAATCAACATCTATATAAGCACTCAGGGTGAAATCATCACTCTTAGGATACCATAGTCCATAATCTGGTGTACCTTTAAGATATCTAAATATCCTCTTTATAGCTATGACATGTGCTTCTCTGGGATCTACTTGGAATCTTGCAACTAAACATACTATATGCATAATTTCTGGTCTGGTAACAGTAAGGTAGAATAGTCCACCAATCATAGATCTATATTTTCTCTATTCAGTCTTAGTAGATTCATCATCTTTTCTCAGTTTAGATCCGGTTACCGTAGGAGTACAAACCAGTTTGGAATCATCCATCCTGAACTTCTTCAACAGTTCTTTTACATACTTAGATTGTGAAATGAATATCCCTTTATCAATTTGATTTACTTGTAGACCAAGGAAGGAATTCAATTCACTGATCATAGACATCTCAAATTATTTTTGCATCTCTCCAACAATTTTTTTACGCATGCCTTCATTTCCACCAAAAATGATATCATCAACTTAAAAAACTACTATCAACATTTTATTACCTTGCACTTTGAAGTAAAGATTATTGTCAGCAAAACCCTTGTTGAATCCTTGCTTTGTTAGATATCTATCCAGTCTTGCATACCAAGCTCTGGGAGCTTGCTTTAGCCCATACAATGCCTTCTTCAACTTGCAAACCATGTCCGGTTTGTCAGAAAATTGAAACCCTTTAGGTTTCTCCATGTACACCTCTTCCTTCAATTGACCACTCAGAAATGTTGACTTAGCATCCATCTAATACACTTTGAAGTCCTTGTGGCCAGAAAAAGCCAAAAACATCCTAATAGCTTCCATTCTAGCCACAAGGGAAAATGTCTCTTCAAAATCTATACCTTCAACTTGTGAATATCCCTTGCATACCATTCTTTTCTTATTCCTTACGACTTCTCCAATTTCATTCAGATTATTTCAAAACACCCATTTCAAACCAATCACATTTTTATTCACAGGCCTAGGGACCAGTTCCCATGTCTAATTCTTTTCTATCTGTTGTAATTATTCTTTCATATCTCTCATTGAAATCTCATATTCACATGCTTCACTTATAAATTTGGGTTCAATTTTAGATAATAGACACAAATTTACCTTTGTTGCAACTCTGCTTCTTGTCTTCATACCTTCACTTTTATCTCTAATTATTTGATCCTCCAGATGATTCTTCTGTACATACTTAGGAGTTCTAATAGTAGGTTCCAGTTCATTTTCTTCTTCTCCTTCTTCTTCTTCCAATTGTTCTTCTTTCTCTTCTTCTTCCTTCTTGTTTTCTTCAGGTATATGTCCATAGATGGGATCATCAGGTTCAACCTCACCTATCTCAATAGGTCTAGGTATCTCTTCATCAACTTTCACATTAGTACTTTCAACAATCTTTCTCAGCCTTTTGTTAAAGAATTTGTATGCTTTACTAGTAGTAGAGTATCGAAGAAATATTCCTTCATCACATCTAGCATCAAACTTTCCAAGATTTTCATCATCTCTTTTAATATAACATATGCTTCCAAATACCTTGAAATACTTCACTATAGGAGTCTTACCAGTCCATACTCAAAAGAAGTCTTTGTGTTGTTGTGTCTGATCTGAACTCTATTAAGGACATAAATAGTAGTGTGTATCACCTCTCTCCAATACACATCTGGTACATTTGATTCTTTCATCATGGTTCTAGTAGCTTCCTCTACTGTCCAATTTTCCTTTCAACTACTCCATTTTGCTAAGGGGTTCTCAGAGAAGAAAACTATCTTCTTATGCTATGCTATTCATAGAATGCATTAAATTCACCAGAAGTGAATTCTCCACCTCTATCAAATCTCAAAATCTTTATTTTCAAATTTACTTAATTTTCTACTCTTGCTTTGAATACCTTAAACCTATCCAAATCCTGAGTCTTTTCTCTGAGAAAATCAACCCATGTCATTCGAGTATAATCATCAATAAGCAACATGAAATATTTGTCACCATTCAGGCTTCTAGTCCTAGTCAGACCAAAAACATTAGTATGAATTAACTCTAGCATTCTGGTAGTAGAATGCTCTTTTCCCTTAAAGTTGCATCTTGTTTATTTCCCCAATTGACAACTTCTGCAAATAGCATTACCAGGTCTTGTGATTCTAGGAAGCCCTCGAACAATCCCCTTTGCACTGATCTTGACTAGGTTATCAAAATTCACATGACCCATTCTCCAGTGCCATAACCAACTTTCACTGATTTGAGATATATGACAATGATCATCAAATCCTTTCAACTGATAGATGTTTCCATGAGTTCTTCCAGTAGTAGTCATATCTCCATTTTTGGATCCTTTTCTGATTTCATAGGTATTATTTTGAAACACAAGTTTGAAACCATTGCTACGTACATCTGACCAACACTCAGAAGGTTATGCCTCAAACCCTTCACATAATATACATCATCAGTACTATGCACTCCATCAAAACTAATTGAAACTTTCCCACAAATCTTAGCTCCTGGATCATCACCAAACATAACTAAACTGCCATCATATTTATCAAGTTTACTGAGCTTACTCTTATCTCTATTCATGTGATTAGAACATCCACTATCAATTACCTAGTAGTCATCATCCTGTCTTGCATGAAAAATGGTAACCAAAGTACCTTCCGTCATATTTCTCTTACTCTCTGGAGCTTTCTTGCTTACACATTTTCCAAGGTTAGTGGATACAAATTTAATTTCCAAAGCAAAGAATAAGCATTCACTATCATCAACCTCATTCTCAAACTCGTCATCAGAAATTCCTGCTTCTTCTTTAACATAGTATAGCTTCTTACATTTCTTATCCTTCCTATCCTTATCTTTATAATCTTTTTTCTTCTTATGCACAACTCTATTCAGACATCTTGAAACATAATGGCCAATATTACCACAACTAAAGCATTTAAAGGGAAACACACCTTTATACTTTCTAGTTACTTTCTTTAACTTCTTGGTGAAGTTTGCTTCCAACTCATCAACACCATCACTATCTGATTCCTCTTCAATCTTCAATGCCTTAAATTCCATTTTTTTCTTTTCTTCTATCTTGTCTTCTTTCCAGAACTTTCTCAACTCAAATTCTTGCAAGGTGTTGAACAATTGTTCCAAAGTGTAAGTCTTAGGATTATATACTTCTTCAATGTCTGAGATCTTATCACTATAGCACTTCGGTAAGGTTATCAAGATATTCTCAATTATATCTTCATCTGATAGTTTTCCTCCTTGATTTCTAACATCATTTGTAGCCAGTTCAACCCTCTAAAAGAAACTTGTAATATTTTGACCTTCTTCAATCTTCAGATTCACAAATTTGTGCTTCACCACCAGCTTCTTTGTCAATTTCACTCTTTCATTTCCTTCATACATATCTTCCAACTTCTTCTAGACTTCATATGCAATTTCCAAAGAAGAAACCTTCACTCACTCATTTTTTAGATAAACCACTACAAATAGCATACTTCACCTACTCATTTTCTTCATAAGCAGAGATCTCATTCGTAGTAGTAAGACCATCGGATGGGGGTGTATACTTTGTCTCAAAAACCTTCCAAGTCTTGAAACCAAAGGAGATAATATATCCTTTCATTTGTCCCTTCCAATCATTGTATTCAGTTCCATCAAACATAGGGATCGCCAACTTATGCGCCATTGGATCTTCCTTAAGCGGTTAAGCTCAACAACAAGGAACTTGGTTCTAATACCAATTGTTAAATAGGTGTAGGACAATTGTGAATTAGTTGTCACACAAATCAAACTTAAAACTCAACACTTATTAATTCCACAACCACACTATTCTATTATTAAGTAAGAGCATGAAACACAAATAAAAGAAGAAAATCAACACAATGAACACCAAATTTTTATGCGGAAAACCCAATGAGGGAAAAACCACGGTGAGGGTTAACTCACAATATAAAAGATTATAAATTGAATACAAAGGGTCACTGCCAAGGGCTCACTTCCCAAAAGAGGACTCACTATCCAAATACAAAGGCTCACTTCCTATAGAAAGGACTCGCTTTCCAACAGGGAGGCTCAAAGCCTAAAGATACAAAAGAGAACAAAAGATCCACCACAACAATTAATGCACATCCACATGATTGTAGAAACCTTCAACTTACTACCTTCAACACACCAAAAAACTACTATCACAACTCACTCACACACACTTTTGCTCTTATGATTTGTGGCACACTTTTGTCACTTTGCATCCCACTATCATACAACTCTTCACAATTCAACTTGCTTTTATACCATCCTCAATCTTAGAAACTTTCTTCAAGTTTGGCCATAAATACGTTATTTTATAAATTCAAAATAGTTTGGAAACTCAAATTCCCACAGTGCAAAGGAATAAGAGTGGACCAATAAAATAAAAAAATTCAAGATAAAAAATAATATCTCAAAACAACCACGTGCTTCCTTAATTAAATTTTATTCTTCAAATGAAGTGTAAACACCAAGTCGGCCAAACCTAATGAAAAGACAAGTGATCATTGATGTACACGTTTCCCAACAAGAAGATGACACGTGAACACTACAACATGCTTCCTTATGCATGAGAATACACTTCAGAATCTTCTAGATACATCCATAGCAAAACAACAGACTTCAATCACTGAACACCTTTCACCAGTCCATCCGGATTGTATAAACTCACACTAAATTACTGAAACATGACTTTCAAATCACCAATCTTCAAACCTCTTTGCCAAAGCATAGAAAAGACCTTCACAAGACATATTACAGATCCGCAAGATTTGAAAAAAAATAGAGAAGAATTGGAGAGCAACAATATTTCTCCCAATCCACAGAAGACCAACTCTTCAGATCCATATAAGCATAGGATCAACACAGGAGAAATACAGAGCACATACTGAAGCACATTCTAAACACATTCAACACTCTTACTTCTCTTCTTTATTAATTTTTTTCAAAATCACTTGCGAACTTATCAAACCAACACGTCTTCAACACTATAAAGATAGCTCCATGTACTCACAACATCTTAGCTATACATGTACAATCTGCAACATACTGAACGATGTTGACATCAATGACAACACCACCAAAACTTTCTCATACCTACAACAATCTGTAGATACTAATCTCGCTCAGCTCACATACTATCACACTATTCCTTGAGAGTATCCCTCTTTGTTGTACACAGTTGTACCTATGCCTCTGCAACATGTCATCAACCACTCTCAATATCCCACTCAACCCTCAAAATATCTACTTGAGCCTCTGTAGCCTATCACCATACTATCTCTACATCTTTGGCAGCTATCATCTAATCTGATAGTATGTCTCCATCCCTAGCAGGTGGAGGGGGAACCAGAACCTATCTATGACCCTACACTTGAGGCATGTGATCATCCTAACCACCCTGGGCACCATCAAGTCAGGCCCTATCCAACTACTCCACAAGGACCTCAATGTGATTTCACTCTCCACGATGACCTGTAATACCTGATCTACTCAAAGTGAGATCATCCCTAGGATCGGTGAGTCTCAACAGCCTGCGTCGTGCCCACCACTCATCATAATCATGAGAGGTACCTAGATTTTCTTAACCAACCAGGGCAAGGGATTTGAACTTAGCAATAGTAGTATCTATATCTGGCTAGAGACCTCATACATCAACCTCCCTAGTGGTCTGACCAAAATGAGCCTCATAAGCATTAGTAACTCGACCATGTCTCTCCCCAAACTAGAAACATACTCAGTTTGGAAAGTAACACTCTAACACAAAATAGGAATGACCAATCAACCAATGGATCTTCTGATAGTAAACTTGATGAGGGCCAAACCGCCCTAAAACCTAGAGAAATAACAACAAATACCAATACAAAAGATGTGAGAAAGAAAAATGACTCACTTTCAATTATTTTAAGATAATGAAATTACAGATTCAAACTTACATGCTACTGCCTCATGGGCTTGATTCATTACAACAAAATTCAACTCTGAAAATAAAATCTACTATTCGGAGACACAATCTACACTATCAGGGTCACCTTCTACAACCCCCACTTAACCTTTTTTATTTTCCACAGTAACTGCCCTAGAATGTTCTAGAAAGTTTAAATTTCCCCTTTTTGTTTTGGTGCCAAATGTCCCACCATTTGATTTTTGGCCTAGGAAGAATTTTTTATGAAATTCACTTTTTTTGAGGACCAACTTCGAGAGGCCATAAATTTTGATCTAGGTGTCTGATTTGCTATTATTGCATCTTGTTGGAAAGCTCTCGATGAACTCTACATTAAGGGAATTGATTGTAGGTTGGTTCAACCACTTTTTGAGCTGTTTCGAGGCCTCTAAAGTTTTATATCTAAATTTGAAGTTGCATTAGAGAAATTTATCAGGACGAAAAACTTTAATTTATCCCAAACCATGTAGGATATTGAGGTGATTCTTTCATGACCAAAAATTTCTTTCAGCTCTGCTCCTTGGGGTAAATTTTCACATCCAGACAAGCCCATTTAGGCTGACTTACTAAAAATAGTAAGTTCCTGATTTTTGCTATTTTTCGATGCCTGACTATCGTATACCCCTTAAGTGCCATCATGGGACTCAAAACAACTAAATAAAATAAAGAAAACAATTTTTTTTTGGGTGATGCAATATTTACCTACACCGCTAGATGCTCCTACATTAAAATGAGATGATCTGAATCCTCTATCCAAGCCTGACAACCCATATAGGGTCTCCACACAAAACCAAGCATCTCATCAAAAATATGGTGCCAATAAGTAAGATCCCTAGGCAAGCAATAGTGCATGAAATCCCCATAACCATAAGAGTACAGATCATTGGGAGAACGATCATGTATCCCATCTAGTTGAGCAACAACAATATGCTCCCACACCCAAACATGCAAAAGTGAAACACCTGTGGACATGGATTTCCCACCCCAATACTAGACCTCATGGATATCTTTGTATAGGTGGGCAAGAAGACATGCACCTGAAGCATACCATGTCCCATGCTCAAGCATACTCTCAATAGACACACCCCAACCCATAGGTAACTGTTGACCTCTCTTATCAAGAACAAGAAGTCCTGAGATCAAACCATAAAGAACAAGCACAATAGGATCGACACTATAAAAAAATGCAAACAAATCAATCTTTGACTGTTGCATCTCCAAGTGGCTAGCATCTAACACCTGCCGCATGGTGCAATTACCACATCGAACATGATATGAAACCAACTCACCATGAATGGGAAGGAAAAGTATCCTCCAAGCATCCTCAAGAGTAACAATAGCCTCTCCTATCAGAAAATGAGTCTTGATAGCTCCACAAGTGAAATCATCATCGTAGTATGAGTCTTGATAGGAGGCATGTAGAAAATATAACATAGTCCAATGACATCAATAAAGTTTCACTCCAACACACCAAAATGGGAAATAGGATGAAACAACTGGCAAGGATGGCTCTCCCTCAGATGCAGTGGTTTAAGACTCACCTACAATCATTGTAAACCAAGATATTAGGTTTTCACTCTCAAAACATGTAAGGCAACACAAAACAACATAGGGAACAATGACAAATGACATTTAGGATGACAAACAACAACATGCTAAGGTCCAGAGAAAATGCTAAAAGAAAATACAAAAGGAAAAGTCAAATGCAAGGTTTTTGAGAAAATGGTTAGAAAACACCAAGCAAAAGTGAGCTTTTCAGTCAAATGCAAGCTTTTAGGTCAAAGGAGAGGAAACAAGGGTGAGCTTTCTAGTCATGTGTGAGATTTTAGGTCAAGTGCGAGGTTTTAGATTCCAAAGCAAGCAAAAACAAAGTTTTAGGTTAAAGGCAAGCTTTCAAAGCAAGTGCATGAAATAGAAGTGAGGTTTCTAGTCAAGTGCGAGGTTTTAAGTATCAGGTGCAAGATTTTGACCTAGTCAAAGGTGAGGAAACTGATGCAAGTGCGAGGGAATCACATAAAATTTTCTATTGACTCAAGAAACTTTGTACACGCATAATGAGAACGAAACAAGATGAAAGTGAAAAGCTAGAATGTACATACCGGACCACCAATGCTTGAAAGTTGTCCAACCTCATGAACAAGCTTAGAATGATGTGGGGCTTCCTCAAATCTCAACATTTCTCCTCAATAACTGATAGAATGGGAAAACCAAAGACAAGAATTATCTATAGAGTCCAAGCACAAATGAGCCAATTTAAAGCCTAAATGCCTATATTAAACCTCAAGAAAACCTAATTTCACCTAGGAAACCCTAATTTCTACTTAGGGAACCTTCCTAATTTCAAAATAGAAGCTCACAAAAACATCAGAATGAGGAATGAAAGACATATAGATCTAATTCTTCACTCTCAACACATCAGAACTAAAACAAGACAGTGTCATGAGCTTTCCCTCAAAACTGAACATTTTTTGGCCAACCTCTCAAGGGGGCAACACCAAGTTCTACCATCATTCCACTAAAAGATGGGGCATAGTGGGGCATACAATTTTTTCAAAAAACCTGATCTTAAAAAAAGAATCTTTGAAATAAAGCAACCAGTACTTTGCATCAAAGAGGGGGAAATGTAAACATGTAAAATTGACCTAACAGGTCTAAACAACATCGAACAACATTGAACATCATCGAACAACATCGCATAACATCTTGTAATGTCTCAGAACATCTCATAATCAACTCATAATGTCTCGAAACATCTCATAATCAAACCGAAACATCTTGAAACATCTCTGAATCAACCTGTAATGTCTCAAAGCATCTCAGAATCAACCTAGAACATCTTGAAACATCTTGGAATCAACACGTAATTTCTTGGAACATCTCAAAATCAACCCAAAACATCTCATAATCAACTTAGAACATCCCACAACATCTCAAAATCATCCTGCAATATCCCAAAACATCACACAAAAATTACACAATATCAAACAACATCCAAAACCCTAATTTTCTCTATTAATTGAATAATACAACACTATTTAATTAATTCACTTTTTCATCATTTTCAACAAATTAAATAAATTTCATTTATGTAATGAAGTCCTAAAACCCTAATTCTACTATTAATTAAATAAAACAACATTATTTGATTAATTCACATTTTCATCATTTCAACCAATTAAATAAAAATCGTTTATTTAATGAAGTCCTAATCTGATCTTATTTCGTCTTGATTGATTAAATAATGTCAATTATTTAATTACATCACTAATTCACCTTATTCCTCTAAATTAATTAAATTATTAAATCAAAATTTGAAAAATCAAATCAAAATAATGCAATATTTGTAAAATTCAAACTTGATTTGCATGTTCAACTCCAAAAAGGAATTAATTAATTAAATCATTTAATTCATATTCCTCACCCACTTTCAGATTAAGAAAATCATGGGTTGTTGACTGAGCAATCTAATTTGCTAACTCAACCATCTAATTTTCTAACTCAACCATCAATTTCCTAACTAAATCCCGACTAATCAATCTAAACCCTGACTAGCCAATCTATTCTTCAATCACACAAATTGTGCAATCAACTTTGCACAATCTTCTCATGTCTAAATTCTCTCAACAACTTCCAACCATTGATCTTGATCCAACATTGTTGAATCTTGATCATTGATTCAAAATCTCATTTCCTATATAACAAACCTCTCTCCTCACAAATAAGGATGGGAGAATCAACATACCTTATTCAACGAAGTGTTGTCACAATCACTATTGATAGAGTTTCAATCTTTTTTCAATCAACACCAAGCAATCATTCATCAAGCTTTTCACGAACTATGGAGGCTTTGCGATGATAAGAACAATCCAACATGAGGTGAATACACTCCACTATAGAATGGTAACACTTTGTTTTTTGTTTGCATTTATTTTGGTAATCATATATTTCCTAATTGTGTTTTCAATAGCTTAGTTTCATTCCATATGTGAGGATTAGATCTTAGATTAATGTGTTTGATTTTATCTTAGATTCTCTTTTCAAGCACATTTGATCTTGTTTACATCTTATGACTTTCCCCCTCACACAAAGGATAATCCTTTTTAAAGCACCAATTGAAAGTGTTTATGTGTGGGGTTCTTTTTATTGCACCAATTGAAAACATTTGCTAAGCTAAGAAAGCTTTGAAAGATTCTTTTTAGGTGCACCAATTGAAAGTGTTTGTTTGTGGGGTTCATTTTATTGCACCAATTGAAAACATTTTATAAGCTAAGAAATCTTTGAAAGATTATTTTTAGATGCACCAATTGAAAGTGTTTAATTGTGGGGTTCTTTTTTATGCACCAAATTAAAGTTTTCTAACTATGAAAGATTTGAAAAACTAAAAGCTTCAACTGTTCACCTTCTCTGCAACAAACATGTTAATTGTTCTTAGATAAATGCATGTTATACTTCTACAAATCCTGCATAAACAACATTAGTACCTATCAAACATCCAAATCAAACGATCGTTAATGTTAGAAATAAAAAATTGACTCATAGATTTCAAATAAAAACTGACATAGAAAAAGAAAAACTTTCAAGCAAAAGTAGCCCTGTTCGGAGAAAATCCACCTAAAAAATTCAAGTGTGCGCTTGTTTTTTTTTGCAAAAGTGCATGAAAAAGTCAAGTGCACACCTGTTATTTTTGCAAAAGCACATGAAAAAGTCAAGTGTACAAGAAAAAATCAAGTGCACACCTGTTATTTTTGCAAAAGTGCATGAAAAAGTCAAGTGTGTGAGAAAAGGTCAAGTGTGCACCTATTATTTTTGCAAAGTCACATGAAAAGGTCAAGTGCGTAATAAAAAGTCAAGTGCATGAAAAAAGTTAAATCAAGTACATGAAATTCTTGTAGCTTCCACTTGAAAATTTTTCCAGTGCACTTCTAGAACCTGCAACTTCAAAATTAGCTCATAAAACAATTAGTGCTAAGGACTGTGGTCCCACCGGGTGTGTCAGAAAGTGTAAGGGGGAAATTGGGAAGATGTAGATGATCAATTTGAGTGAATAGAAACTAATCTAAAAAAACATAAAGATGATTCATGCCCATTACTCATGAAATGAAACTACAACATTAAGGAAATCAAGAACATAATTGAAATGAAACAATGACAATGAAATCCAAACAATATAGTTTTACCATCCCGTGTCAAAGTGTGTTCATGAAGATGTTGGGTTGTTTGTATCAATGTGAATCCTCCATTGTGTGTGTGAAAGATTGAAGAATGTGCATGTGTTGATTGAAGATATATGTTGAAGCTTTGTCAAAAATGTCCATTAATATCTTGGCATTACTTTGTTGCGTAAAATGCATTGATTCTTAGATCATTTTTTAGGAAAAAGATGGTTGTTATATAGAATTTTTGTTTTGGAATGAACTCTTGAGATCGTGTAGTAGAATATCTTGATTGATGGTCGAAAGATATTGAGAGGATTTAGATGGGCATAATCTATGCAAATTGATTACGTAATTGGTGTGATTGAAGAAATAGATTGACTTTTTAGGAAAAATATTTATTTGACACGAAATAGATTGATCAGTCAACCAATAAGAGTGAGCAATTGGTGGTTCATAATTTGATCAATCATGAAAGTGGGTGAGGATAATTAATTAATTCTTTTTTAGTTGAACGTGCAAATCAAGTTTGAATTTTGCAAACAAAGTTGTATTTGTTTGATTTGATTTTTCATGATGTTTTGAATAGTTTATTTAATTATTCAAATTTGGGGGAAAGTGATTTAATTAAACTATTATGTTTAATAATTTAATTGAATTAGGAGAATAAAGTGAATTAGCAACATAATTAAATAATTGATGTTATTTAATTAATCAGGCGGAAGAAAGTTAGATTAGGACTTCATTAAATAAATAAAAATTTATTTAATTAGTCAAAAATGATGAAAAAGTGAATTAATTAAATAATGTAGTATTATTCAATTAATAGCAAAAATTAGGGTTTTAGGACTTTAATAAATAAATGAAATTTATTTAATTCATCAAAAATGATAAAAAGGTAAATTAATTAAATAATGTACTATTATTCAATTAATAGAGGAAATTAGGGTTTTTGATGCTTTTGATGTAAAATGTAGTGATATTTGATGATAATAATGCTGATGATGTGAAAATGTTATTTAAGGTGTGTGATAAGTGTTAGGTCAATTTTACATGTCTACAAGCATATCTATCTCAAATATTTTGTATGTTTCTAGAAGCATTTTTTGGCTACATTAACACTCAATTCCCAACTTTGTGATCTCTTTTGCAATTTCACTAATAATGTATCCATGAGGATTGACCAAGGCCCATGGTAGATATTAGTACACATTTACAACCTATATTTTCAAGAACTATTATGATTATTAGACTGCCCTATTTTCTTACTTCACATAGTGACATATGAACATTTATTCCAATAGTGAAATCCTAATTTGTCAAAGGTTAGGCTATAACTTTTAGATCACGATTACATATGTTGGGATATTGTGGGTTGACCTTACATAAATTCTAAGAGTGACTGGATTCATATTACATTGTTCTTGTCTCAATGTAAATAGTTTTAAGAAATCTTGAGCTATTATTAAAAACTTATGATCAAAGTAGTAAACGAATAAATTTGTTAAGGCTTGGGGTCATCTAGAAGTTCAAGGCCATATTTCCAAGTTCAAGGTCACACTTAGGAGTTTCAAGGATATATCTATGGCTTTGATCTTGGTCTTCACAAAGATTCAAAGTCACAATATAGATTTTTTAGTTATTTATTTCTAGACCTTATTCTGTATTTCAAGTATTACTCTTTTGTTGCAATCAAATATGTATCTTTCTTTTTCTTTTTTGATCATTCAAGTCAATTATTATTTGGATCAACCTTACAACAATGGAGGTCACAAGGGAGGCATGCCCTCCCTACTCATTAACACTTATATTAATCCTATGAATTTAAATTTATGAGCTCAATGGCCCATCAAGGGCACAAGGCTAGCAAGCATAGTGGCCTAGTGGGATTTTGAACCTTGGTGACAACAAAAATGAGGTTTAAAACCACTAGATCAACATCCTAGCATGGACACAAAGATTTGAACATTGATGGGAACAATCAATTTGTCAAGATTTAACCAATACACAATACTAGACTAATGACAAATCAATCTTTTTCTTACTAATATTAAAATATTTATTTATTTTTAAACTACAAATCAAATGTATATTTAAACTTAACTCATTTATCTAAATTATTTATAATATTAATTATTTTATTGAATTGGTAAGCCTAGGTATTTCAAGAGGTTGTTATAGACTAATACACAATATATTTTATAGACATATGAACATTTATTGCAAGTACTAAAACCCTAATTTGTCAAAGGTTAGGCTATAAATTTTAGATCAAGATTGTCAAAATTAGGATGTTGCACCCTTGACATTATATGAATTTTGAGAGTGACAAGTGATTCAAATTTCATTGTTCTTCTCCTAATGCATCTAATATTAAGCAGCTTTGAGCTATTGTAAAAAAGTTATGATTAAAGTCGTAAACAATTTTTTTTTTTAAGGCTTGGGTGGTCATCTAGAAGTTCAAGGCCACATTTCCAAGTTCAAGGTCGCACTTACAAGTTTCAAGGATACATCTATGACCTTGATCTAGGTCTTCACATAGATCCAAATTTCACAACATACATTCATCATAGTCATTTATTTCTAGATCATATTTTATATTTCAAGTATTAGTCTTTGCTAAAATCAAATAATTCTCTTTATCTTTCTTTTTTGATCATTCAAATCAAGATTAATTAGACTAGCCTTGCACTAGTCAACATCACAACAGGGATAGGTCCTTCCTATGCATTAACTCCTACATCAGAAATTCAAACTCAAGGCACAAAGCTAACAAGTATAATAGTCTAACAAGGGTTTGAACCTTAGTGACAACAACATTGAGATTCACATCTGCAAGCTCAATAGCATAAGAGACCACAATGAGCCTAAAGAAGATTTGAACCTCGGCGTTGACAATCATAATTCTGAGATCTAATCAATAGACCTTACTATAAACAACAAATATATCTCTTTCATACTAAAATTAAAAGATTGAATATCTTATTGAGAAGAGATTGTTATAGAATAATACGTACAATATATTGTATAAATCACTGTGCACAAGAAAGTTTTCTCGTGGTATCTTGGAAATTATGATCGTTGAAGACCAAGTTTTAACCAGAGAACAGCTACAAGGACGAGTTTGAATGTTTCTGGCAATCATACAACCTGTAAGAAGGGTGGTTATGGTTTCCATCGGCAAGGGATACGACCGGCAGACGGGAAAAAGTAAGACTTTTTAAAGCAGGGAAGGTCGAATAATAGCCAGCAGATTGCTCAGTTTACTACGTATCCCAAGTAATAACAATATGAGCAGACTCTGTCTCCATCACAGCATTAATTATGTTGCTCACTGCTGTGCCATCTGCCTGAATTTTGTTTGTGGTGGCCACACATAAAACTCTATTGTCGTCGTCGTCCTGTTCGTTGATAAGCTTATGATGTCATCTTCTATAGTGGACTGATAAAATGTTTCATCAGCCGAAAACAGTATTTCATCCACTTACCAGTAAAAGTTGTTAGCCCATACAAAGTTAAAACGAATGTAACAATCCATTGAAAGTTGTCCCCCCAATATCATAATTACTGGTGCCCCCTGGCCCCTCGAAAGGACAATAAAAATCATAACACTGATTTCCAGCTTCCCTGTGATTGCATCTATCCTGCGCATTTTCTTCCTACTTTCAACCTAACACAGCACCCTTGTTAAAAAATAACTGAATTCATATATCTGGATTATATTTTATTACATTTTGGTGTAATGTGGATAATATCAGATTACATTTGTAAAAAGAACTATAAAGATTTTCTTTTTCCACCATAAATCATCTATCTAACCTTTAAATATGTCTTACAAGTTTATCAAAAGTTAACATCTTAGGATATCAAGTCGTTATACACGTTTCTAGGTTGTAGACTAGAGTAGAGCATGATCGCATGCTTGAGCAATCATTTGGTAAAGATATATGATACAGAATTTGATAGTGAAAGGGTACAAAGTTGTGGCATGGTAAGTAGAGGTTGTGGTACTTGTTAGAATCTAACCAACCATATATGAGGTGTTAGGACATTGTATGACTTTAGGATATGGGTTTAATTTTTTGAGTGAATTTTATTAGTTTTTTTTTAGATTTATCAAATAATATTAAAAATAATAGACATGACATAATCAATTTAATTGGTGATATTAGAATATTTGTTGTAATGTTTCAATGAGATTATTGTCATAGATTGATGTCCATCTTTTTCACATCATGATGTTTTGCATGAGGCACAATGTGCCTCAAACAAAACAACTGCGAGAAGGCCTCTAGAAATTGGAATATAAATATGACCAAGATGTCACAACAATCCATCTAAATCCAAGGAATAGCCCAAAAACCCACCCACCATGGCTTTTTGGGACTCTAACTTTTCTCTCACCTCCTAATACCATGGACCCTCTAGAATTTTATCCAAAATATGAATCCATAGATCTTTGCTCAAGGTCAAAATTGAAATCTCATGATGCCTCATACTTAGGGCATCAACAACCACATTCTCTTTCCCTTTGATGTAATGAACAAAAAAACCATACTCTCAAAAAAACTCCATCCACTGATGCTAATAGGGATTTAAATTTGGCTAAGTCAATATGTACTACAAGATAAAATGATCAATATGAAGCTCAAATTGATGGCCCAAAAGAAAATGGCTTCATCGTACAAGTGTATGAACGATTGTTGTCAACTCTAAATCATGGGTGGCGTAATTCAACTCATGATATTAAGCTTCTACGACTCATACATAAATATTTGTGATTTTGTATAAGGACCAACCCTAAAACATGCAATGATGTGTTTGTACAAATCATAATCATTGCTACTAAAATCATGCTTTGCACTTGGATAAGTGCACTAGTCAACCATTACTTAAAAAATTGTCACGGCCCCTATTTTTATTGTTCGTAATTTTATAATGTTTAATTAAATTAAGTTATAAACAAACAAAAAGGAAATAATTATATTTTAATTAGAGAATTCATTTTTTCAATTAATTGATATTGCTTATTATTTAGAATAATTAACTTAATTATAATTAAATGAAAATACTTTGTTATTTAGGAAAATTATTTTACGTGCAAGAAAGTGACATTTCATTAATATTTATTTAGAATAAATATTTAATTTGCACGTGAATAATATTTCTTTATTTGCTTATTAAGGTAAATATTTCTTTTGTAAATTACAAATGACAATTGCTCACTGTTTACTTGGATAGTTATGTAGTTACAATTAAAATAGAATTCTTTATTATTATTAATTAAAGATAAATATTGTACATGAAAATAAATTTATTTTTTATTTTAAAGATTAGGTTATGAAAATGGAAGGGAAAAACATAAAAAAGGAAAATCATTACCGGAAACACGATTTTTTTTTTTTTATAATCTTCTTTATGGCTATGCAAAAATAACTGAAAATTGGTTGCTGAGAAGAGGGTTTCTAAAGCACAGTGAATCTAGCATGGTGGAGAAAGGAAAGAAAAGCAAGAAAGGAAGGAAAAATAAAGAAAGAGAATTCTATAGGAAGCGAATCCAGGTTTTTAATTCCTTTCCCATTGTATTTTGATTCAAATGTGTGAACTTGTTACTGTGTTTTGGAAAAGTGAAGTTCTTCTAGTAAATCCCCCAATTGATTGAGTTTATTCCATAAATTTTGAACCAATAGTGTACAAATCTGATTTTTCATGTCCTCCTATGATATATACCTATATATATATGTGTGTGTGTGTTGAACTATTTCTTGCTGCAGATTGAATCTTTGTTGAAAAACAAAATTTATTATAAAATAAATTGAAGAAAAGTTGTTTGCTTGTGCTACAATTTAAATTAACCTGTGTATACATATATATACATATATATTTAAATTGTATTGTTTAATATATATGTATATATATATATATATATATATATATAATAAAATATATAGTAATCTAGGTAAATACATGTGAAATTTCTAAAAGATATAATACAGAGTTGAATTCATGCTTTAGAAATGCCTTTATTCTTTTGTTAAAAATAATAAAATATACAAGTATATATATATGTATATACACTTATGTATATATATATATATATATATACAAAACACCACTGTGAGTATTTGATTTTAATGTGGCAAATGAATACTTCATTCTCAACATTTTACTACTTCTGTTGAAAAATATATTAATGAATATACAACTTTGAAATAAATATATATGCATATAATATGTATATATGTATATAATAATTTTACTCATCTAAAAATATACATATATATATCTTTGTGTATATAATATGTTGTAGGCTTATATAACAGTTTGGTTGTGAATGTATTATTTTCAAAATGGATATAAAAAGAATTACATGTGAATATATATATATATATATATATATATATACACACACAAATATACACACATATGTATTTAAAAATATAGAACATTTTAATTATGGGGCAGTGGAATGTATGCCTGAAGCTATTTTAGAATGTGTAAACTTCAGTTGTAAAATACAATTTTCTGTTCTTCTCTTTATATATCTCTTTGTATCCATATATTAGTCTGTATATATTATGAAGATTACTTACAAATGAATTTGTTTATGTATATATGTATATATATATAATTATATGAAACATGCTGAAAAACAGATCAATGTAGAATTTAAATGAGTAGATATATATCTGGCTGAAAGTGGTTATTTTATATCATTGCAAAAGTGATTTTGTTGAGAAAGTATATATATATATACACACACACATTAAATCAAACCAATTTATATCATTTCGTACGATTGTGACAGAATGTAGACTATTTCAGCTGAAGATGTAAATTCCTGTATGTCCATTTATTTATAATTAAATATACCATTTCGTTACAAATGAAATTACTTCAATTTGTAAATATGATTTTCAGGTTATATATATATATATATATATATATATATATATATATATATATATATATATATATATATATATATATATATATATATATATATATATATATATATATATATATAATGTGTAAGAGCTAGAATTAAATTTTGAAAAGAATAGTTATAAAAATCTGACTTAGAGTGATGTATTACTGAATATATACATATGTGTATTCGTGAATGGGCAAGTTTATTTGCTAAAATGTAAATATATTTCTGATCTGAAAGTATTTCATTCGATTTGTATAAATCTGTAATTTTTTTAGTAAATCATTAAAATTAGAAATAAGTTATTAAATTCTTGTGTGCAAATAGAAAGGTACATATGTGCATTCAATTGCTACTAGTCCTTGGAGTACTAAAAGATTGATTAAATTGAGTCGTTTGAGAGATGTTTGAACCAGATACAGAGTTTATTTCTTGTGAACTAATCCCTTATGTAATCAAATAGCGAACCCTTGGAATTATAAGAATACTTTAGAAAGAATAAGTATTTAACAAAGTAATGAAATCAAATTAAGTTATTACATTTACTTTAAAAATAATATTTAATATACTCCATTGAAGAAAAATATCCTAAGTATGAGACTCATATAGGAGGACAAAAATTTAAGATTTGAATATGAAATTTGTTCTATTTTATAACTCTTGATCAATAAATATATATAGATGTAGATTGCAATTAATCTACACATATTATGTAAGGTGAATCAATTGGAAAGTTTATGAAAAGATAAACAAATGTTAAATCATACCTTTCCTTATTAAAGTTTAAGTTTAATGATGACATTCTTCTCATGCATCATGGTTTATCATGCACATACGAAGAAAATAGAAATTCCCTCATCTAGTTGAACTTGAGTTTTATTTGCATAAGAATGTGTATCATATATATATTCATTAGCTTATATATGTATTCTCATACATACATGAGCTATACCTTCTAAATTCCTTTTTAGTATTATTCACTTATTGATAAAACTTCTATGAATCATTGAGTTTAGAAGTAAACATTCTACTTATAATTGCATAGGCATGTGCGCATCCTAGAAAGACTAGAATTATTTTCATGAAGCTTTACGTGATTGCAGTGTACTTGTGTGATATTTGAGAGATCATTGGAAGTAGAATGGTCTTATTTGCAAATACTTGGGAGCAATTCATGATAGTGTTGGCACTTCCTAAATTTCATATACATAAGGATAATGCATTGGTGAAACTTGAAAATGTTGTGTGAAGACTTATGTGACTAGTAAAAAAACTTCCATATGCTCCTTGATATGTGTGACACTCATGATATCTAGAAATATGTAATGAATGGTCTTGTCAATGAGATAGTATGACCATTGCTTATGAGGCATCTTGTAACTATTGAGATTTTGTAGCCAGTAAGGCTCTGCCGATGAGGCATTTCATTAAGCCAGTGAGGCACTTTTACGAGCGGTTTTTCATCCCTACGAGGGTTTTCCACTCATTAAATCTCTGTGTTATGGATTCTTTGTGGGTGCATGTATGATCTTGCTATTTCCTTAATTTGCATTATGACATTTGAGTTTACATGTATTGTTGAGATGATCATTCTTTTGTAAGCCTACATGGCTAAATCTAATGAAGGAACCGCCTTGTTTCAATATACTTTGATTCATTGATGTATATTGTTCCATTTGATTATAATGGTGAAAGTAATTTCGGGAACTTAAGGATATAACTAGTATTTGTGCCTTTCTAGTCGTTATAGAAATCAAAAGGTTGAATTTCATTTCTCCAACCAAAAAGACTTTTTTCCTTTCCTCTAGGGAGAAGTAATAGGGCAAGCCACTAGACAGATAAATTTATAACAAAATATTGGTAATATCTCGCCAAACCCATGAAACTACGAACCTCTAAGATATTCATGGGTGGTAGCCAATCTATAATGGTCTAAATCTTTAAGGGGTCCACAAAGATACCCTCACTAGATATAATATGACTGAAATACCTCACTTCAAATTAAATATGGAATTCATACTTTTCCAAGTTACCATAAATTTGATTCTCATGCAAACACTGAAGAACATGGCACAAGTAGACCTCATGCTCCTCTACTATCCTTAAATAGATCAAAATATCATCTAGAAACACAAGGATAAATTATTCTAGTTAAGTATGAAATATCTTATGCATCAAAATCATGAATACTAAAGGAGCATTTGTCAACTCAAATGGAACTACCATGAACTTCTAGTGTCCATAGTTAGGGGCTTGTTTGATGTACCTACATATTAATTTAGGATAAATTCATTTAAATTCACTTGAGATCTTCACATCAACTCTCTTAACATGTTTACCAGATGTTCTCATGTTTCTCTCAATATCGATAGCCATAGTGTAAGTTTCTCTTAAATTTTAAGTGTTCTTATCATGAAGACAATATCTAGTTTTGTATTAAATTCTCCACAATGTAACATTAACCACATTGAATTATTTAGCCTCAAATGGGTAGGCACTTTTCTAATTGTCATTATAAACCTACTATTTTGATTATACGAGAAAAACAAGTTTTGAAGGGACCCGAAACCCTTTACAACTTAAGACACAGAATGCTACTTAAAAGAAAGTGCAATAAAACACCAACAACATACCAAACCCAAAATGAGAAAAAAAGGGTGTTGCATGAGAGAAAAAACAATAAACTAAAAGCAGCACCCAATAGCATCAAAACAACAAAGCAACATAAAATAAACCGAGACCCACCAAGAAACAGACAACAGACAAAAATATAGTCAAACACTATTTCATACTGCTTAAGGTGTTGGCCACCTCAAGCTCCTGGCTCCTGTGCATTTCAACTATGTACAACAGTTTTGTCTTCTTAGCTTCAAAGGAATTTTTCCATTCAATAGACCCTCTAACAGTCGAGTCGTTACCATCACCTTTCGCACCTTTTTTACCTTTTCCTTTGGTCAAATGTTCTTTCTCCATTAACTCAAAAAAATACACTTGATCTTCCTTGAGCTCACTAATCTTTCTGAATAGGACTTCTAAAGAGTCCACACTATTCTTCACTGAAATGTGACATGCATGGAGAAGTTTCTTTATGTCCGCATTTGTATCCAATATGTTGGCTTCTAAACCAACCAGACATTCTTTACATAGAGATTTGAAGTCATGGAAAGAACCCTCAAGGTCCACAATTTTGTCAATAAGAATTTCTGACACCTAGCCTTTTGGAACATTCTTCAAGTTCTCCTTCAAACCCCTTATTTTAATGTTAACCTTATTAAAATCCTGAAGAGTCCATTTTGCTAACTTAAAAGTTATAGTGGCCCTAACCCTAGCCATTTCTAGCAACTCAAACATAGAGGTATAATCATCATCGAGATAAGAAAAGTTCTCAGAAAGGAGACTTACCTTTAGAGGCTCTAACTTAGCACTCTTCTTCTCAGCATTCTCCTCATCTTGACCCTTATTCTCTTCATCCATCTCCACATTGGGCGAGATATGAATTGGGGAGTCGTCAATTTTCACCGCCTTTTCGCTAGAAGCCTTCTCCTCACAAATCTTCTTGGAATCCTCTGTTGGAGCTTTCAAGGCCTGGTACTTCAATTTGGCAATGTGTTTGGATGCCCTCCTCGGCTTTTCCTTGGCCTCCATATCCAACACATTCTCTGCAAACCCTCCTCATTACCTCCACCTTTAGTTTCTCCATGGCCAACAACCAAATCCACATTCCTTGGAGAGGACTCATCTAAGCCCACCTCCATATCCTCATTTTCAGAAAGAAAAAGGTGCTTGGAATCATGATTTCTTTTAAGGCTACCCATCTTCCTCTTTTTCGAGGAGGTAGTCACAGGGGACAGGGAAACATCATCTTCCTCTTCATTCCACTCCTCTTCATCTGCAATCCTGGTATCCGAACTAGACGAACAAGAAATTTCACTCAGAATCTTCTCCTTATCCTCAATAGCAAGGGCAGGGAGAAGAGCTTTAACATGCCCCATGATTAAAAGAATGAGACCTTCATGGAGCACAGGGGCCCTCCTATTTTTTAAATGGGTATAAAAAAAAACCTCCATGGAAGATAATAGAAAAAATGGAAATGAGATAAACAAACAATGCCTGAAATGATTTAAAAGTGTGAAATGGTGACCTAGGATAGCAGTAAACCCGCCTTCCAAAGTCACATATCGCATTATCACCTCTGCAACATTCGCCCAAATCTTCTTAAGGGACTTGCACTCATAACCCCAACTTTCCATCTTAACCAATTTTTTTCCGCTCATCATCCTTGAAGAATTGGGCCATCCCTTCCTCATTGCTCTTCTTGTCCTTGTAAAACTTATGGCCAACCATCAACATCCTAGTCACAATAGAAATAATCTCCTCATTTACATCCACTTCTAGACCCTTTATCTGAAGCTTTTGATTATGCCAGCATGAAACAAATTCTGCCGAGGCATTAAGGTCATGCCCATGCAACCTTTCTAAAAAAATCATGAAATTCCCATGATGGAGGATCTTCCATAGCTTCTTTTTCTTCCTCAGACCTGCACAAGAGTGTGGCTCTATTCTGCTTCTATCGCCACCCATCTCTTCTATAAGAATTGGCTATGAAGGTAGCCACCCAAGATCTAGAGGCCTAATAGAAAGCACAAGCATAAGAGAGATAGAAACAAGATGACAAGAATAAATTGTATTCTGCCAATAATGCAAATAGAATGGAATGAGAAAATGTACATAGGGGACCCCTTGGTTATATAGCCAAGGTGAGAGCATAGAAGGGCATAAGATTATGACAAGTGTCATAATCTTATGACATGAGAAGACTATGAAAAGCTATCACTCCACCTAAAGTGGAAAGTGATAATGTGATAATCACCAAAAAAGGTGGATCACCCACAAAAGGTGGAGAGAGAATCATATGATGTGTCCACAAAAGGTGGAAGTGATAAAGTAATGACATGTCAAGTCCACCAAAAGTGGAAATTCTCCAACAATCTCCTATGTGGTCCCTAAGTAAACTTAACCAAGGTGTAATCATGACCTAGGACAAGGTACAACACTTTTAATTACACCAACACCCCCCCTTAAGTGCAACTTAGGGAGAATGTACACAAATGCAAACAATGCAAAATGGGTCTCGGCTACTAGGCCATGTTAGGTACCCATGTACAAATGCAATGCAATCTCTCATAAAGTGGAGAAAGGGAGAAAACCACGTGGGAAAAAACTCCCCCCCAAAAGAGAGATAAAACAAAACAAAAACTACACTCAAAAAGATGAGAAGGAAAAACCTCAAGTGAGGAAAAAGCCCCCCCAAAAGAGAATGAAGAAGTCAAGTGACCTCCTCAGATGAAACGTCCTACACCCCCAAGAGAGCTTGCAAGTGATGATATATACTCTTAGTGAAGGGTTTGGTGAAGATATCTGCAACCTGCTCTGTTATAGGACAATACTGCAAATCAATGACTTGCTCCTGTATCAGCTCTCAAATGTAGTGCATATGAATCTCAATGTGTTTGGTCCTTTGATGGTGAACCAGATTCTTCAAGATTTGAATGGCACTCTGATTGTCACAATGAATGACTATAGGACATGGAATAGTGAAGCCAAACTCAATTAGAATATTCTGAAGCCAAATAGCCTCAGTAGCGGCATTAACAGCCCCTCGATACTCAGCCTCAGTTGAAGAAAGAGCAATAGCATGCTGCTTCTTACTCTGCCAACAAATGGGGCCAAAACCAAGATGAAAGTTGTAGCCAGAAGTGGACTTACGATCATCAAGATCGCCAGCCCAATTAGAATATGTATATCCCACCAAGGTAAGTCCTGTACCTACTGCATAGTGAATCCCATGATGATGTGTACCTTGTATGTAATGCAAGATGCATTTGGCTGCTTTCCAATGAAGCTCATGTGGTTCCTTCATAAAGCATGAAACCATGCAAAATAGAAAGGAGCTATCAGGGCGTGTGTGAGTCAAGTAGATGAGACTCCCAATGAGTTGACAATACAAAGTGGCATCAACAAGTGGAGAAGAACACTTAGCCTCAAGCTTGACTCCTAAAAGAAAGGGAGTCTGAGCAGGCTTACAATCAGCCATGTGAAACCGAGCTAGAAGATCAAGAGCATACTTTGATTGAGAAAGAGAAATCCCAGAAGCTGACTATGTGATCTCAATCCCAAGAAAATAGTGCAAAAGGCCCAAGTCAGTCATAGCAAATCTATCCTGCAAAGCATCTTTGACATTGCCAATGATGGATGAGGTACTCCCTGTAATGATCAAGTCATCAACATAGAGCACAAGTAGCAAGTGAGAATCGTCCTATCAAAAAATGTAGACATTCAGATCTGAATGACACCTCATGAATTCTGCTAAGAGAAGAAAGGAATCCATCTTGGCATACCAAGCCGTAGGGGCCTATTTGAGGCCATAGATAGACTTCCTCAATCTGCAAATCAAAGAAGAATCTTGTATGAATCCTTGTGGCTGCTCCATGTAAATCTCCTCATGAAGATCCCCGTGAAGAAATGCACTCTTTACATCCATATGATGTACAACCCAACCATGAGCTGCAGCAATAGCAAGTGTCAAGCGAATGGAGTTCATCTTAGCAACAGGTGCAATGGTCTCTATATAATCAACACATGGAACCTATTAGAAACCTTTTGCCACAAGCCAAGCCTTGTATTTATCCACACTTCCATCCACTACATACTTGGTCTGATAGATCCACTTACAATGAACCATCTTTCTCCCCTTAGGAAGTGGAACTAAATCCCATGTGTGATTCCTCATCAAGGAACTATACTCTTCCTCCATTATTGAATCCCATTCAGGAATGCCTGAAGCCTCCTTAAAGGATTGTGGATCTGAAGCACTAGCAATATAAGTATGTGGAAAATTTTGATGTTGTGACCGATTTCTTTCAGTATCTAAAGGATCCCCAACAAGAGAACCTACTGACTCAAGAGTCTGTTGATCCCAACGAGGTCTAGTAGGAGATGAAGGACGAGGTGCCTCAACTACAAGTGGATCCTGCAAAGGTGTGATCCTATGAGTCAGAGTTGAGGAAGAATCATCATCTGAGTCACTATCATCACTTCCCACTATGGAGGAAGGAAGAGGAGGATTATAGGCCAAGCTAGGAGAGCTTTCCTCAAAGTGAACACTCCTCTCAATGAAGAGCTCATGTGTCTCTGGATCCAAAAGTCTATATGCCTTAACACCTTCAGGATATCCAACAAAGATGCAAGGCCTAATCTGGGGTTCCAATGCCTTGCACTTCTTTGGAGGTATGCGTGCCCAAGCTGGACAACCAAAAACTCTGAAGTGTCTCACAACCGGTTTTCTACCACACCAAGCCTCAAAAGGAGTCATACCCTTCAAAGCCTTATGGGGAACCCGATTTAGGATGTGAGTGGCACAACTGATAGATTCTGCCCAAAATTTTGAACCAAGAGAATGAGCATGAATCATGTAGCTAGCCATCTCCTTAAGGGTTCTATTCTTTCTTTCAGCTACACCATTCTATTGTGGAGTGTATGCAACTGAATGTTGAAGATCAATCCCCTCAATAGTACAAAATTCCTCAAGTCTATTGTTCACATATTCCCTTCCATTGTCTGTGTGAAGAATCTTGACTTGCTTCCCTGATTGTTTCTCAACATGAGCCTTGAAGGCTAGAAATCTGTCAAACACTTCACTCTTATGAACAACAAAGTAGACCCATGTGAAGCAGGATTAGTCATCAATGAAGGTGAGGACATAGCGGGCCTTGCTAAATGATGGTACTGGAAATGGACCTGCTACATCACTATGAACCAACTGAAGAAATTCCAAAGCTCTCCAAGACTTCCCCTTTTCAAACTTCTCTTCTGGACGCTTACCCATGGAACAACCTAAACAAACACCTTCTAAAAAGCCAATTTGAGGGAGTCTTGTAACCATATCTTTGGAGCTAAGCTGCTGAAGATAGCAGTAATTGAGATGTCCAAAATGCTCATGCCCTAGCTTACTTTCTAAATTTGAATGAGTGAGCAAGGCTGTAGAAGGAGACTTAGGCACAAAGTGGGAGAATGAGTAAAGTCGTGTGTTGTGATTGGCTTGTCCCACTGCAACCAAGACATCATCCTTAAGTTCTTTGACCACAACTGAATCTAGTAGAAAATCAACTTTCTTGCCATCTCCAAAGTGAGTGATTTGGTAGATTGAAAGAAGATTGGCACTCAAGTTAGGAACATAGATAACATTCTCAAATGTTCCATTATCCATGGCAACCGAACCTTCGCCTTCAACTTCCACTTGAGTATCATCTCCTATGAAGATGTGAGGTACCTTAGACGGCTCCAAAGAAGAAAACTACTCCCTTGTAGAACCCATATGATGAGTGGCACCCAAGTCAAGTATCCATTGTTGTGAAGAACTTGAAGTAGCCACAAATGCTTTCCCTTTTCCTTTTGATTGTGAGGAAGTGGAAGGAGATGAATCCTTCTTCTTGTAGGCAGATGACAAATTGATGTTGTTCTTCTTGATGATGTTTTTCAACTCATCAATTTGCTTAGTGTGGCAATGATGCTCATCATGACCAAACTTCTTGTAATATGAATAAGTTGGTCTCTCCTTGCTTGAATTTCCCTTCTTGGGAGAAGATGAAGAATTCCCTTGTGATGAAGAATTCCCTTGTTTTGGAGAGGATTATTTTTCTTTATCTTGTTGTTTCTTTGGATTAGATTTCTTTTGCTTCTTGTTGGAACCCTTTCCTTGAGTCCCTTGATTCCCTTGATTAGCCACCAAAGCTTTGGACTTTGAAGATTTGAGAACCCCCATGCTTATCAAGTTTTCTTGCTCTAACATCATCATTTATGTGAATGCATCAAATGAAGGCATAGTGAAAGAACTACCCACTATCAAGCGATGGGTTTGGAAGCTAGAAACAAATGTTGCATATTATGATGGAAGCTTTCCCAACAAATTGTAGACCAATCGTGCATCCTTCTTATCAATGCCACAATCCTTAAGTTGTGCTCTTAGCTCATTTTCCTTAGTGACATAGTCTTGGATTGTATCAAAATTCTTGGGATCTAACATTGTGAGATCATTGTCAAGTTGATAACCTCTAATCTCATCAACTTGGCCATAAAATTGACCAAACTTTTCCCAAGCCTCTTTGATTGTTTTACACTTTTCAATTTGAAAGATTAGATATTTTGATACATATTTCCTTAAAGTTCCAAGAGCCATAGTATTTTTAGTGAGCCAATCCATATGAGCAACGGGATCAGCTTTAGGATTAGATGGTGCAACAACAATTCCATCAATATAATGAGTTAATCCTTTTTCCATTAACTTACTCCATGCATGCATCAATTTTCCAAGAAGCATAGTTATGTGGAGTTAACAAAGGAAACTTAGGAGAACCCATAACAACAAAATGAAAGAGAACAAGATAGAGAGAGAGGCACAATCACACAAGACACCCCCCAAATTCACTCAATCAAAGAACCCCCCCCAAAAAAAGATGATTTGGCACTTTATAATTAGTGCGTGTACAATGGCCATTTGCAAGCCAAGAAAAGTGGGCTTTTGATTTTCAATATTTTACAACAGCCTTAAGTAGGCTACAACAGACTCAAATGACTGATACAAAAGACCAAACTGAGATCTTATCTTTACAAATTCCAAAATAGGCCAAAAATGACCAAGTGTTGAAAGTATATTTTCTTATCAGAATCACTACAAACTAATAGCACAACTATCAAGTTCAGAAAAAATCATGCACTTTAAAAAAAAATGACACCTAAAAAGGAGTTCGTATGAGCCTCAACGGAGCCCCAGAAGTTGCAAAAATGGTGACAATTCAGCTACACCTGAGAGAAATCGAATTTTCTAGAAAATTTGTGCACCAAAATCAAAAAATAATTGCACCATTGTGAAGTACATGAAAAATTAGCCCAAATAAAAAAAAAATGCACCAAAAAAGGCCTCAAAATGGCCAAGATATGAGCCTCTGAAGATGAACTGCAAAATCAAAACCTTCAATGGAGAGGGGTCTGCAAATTTTCAAAGAGTGACTGATGCAGTGCTGACGTCAGCAATTTAGTACATTAAATTTGACGGGCGTTTCCCCATCACATGCTATTCGAGGTTAAATTTGACGGTTGTTTGACTGCCGTTGTCGCCATTACTTTTCGCTGAAATATTCTCTGCAGTTGTCGCTGATGAAATCTTGGTTGAAGGAATATTCTCGAAGAATATTCTCTGGTGGAATATTCCTGAGAATCTTCTTAGGCCGCCGTGTATTATTTCCATTGCCGGATTTGGAGAATTTCGGCCTCCTGCTGGTTTTAGATTCTCTGTTGCTGCCGGTGGTGGGTACACGTGGGGCTGGTGGGCCAGTGGCCTCCTGCCAGGTGTGACAGTTGGGGCCCATGTATAGTGCCCAAGTACCGTGGCCTTTGCAAGTCTACAGACTATAGTCTGCGGACCAACTTTTTTGAATTTTTATTTTTATTAAATAAACTTTACAATAAAAACTACGAAATAAATTTTTGAATAATAATTTTCGCAGAAAATAAAATATATATATTTTCTTTTTCAAAAAATAAAAATCGTACCGACTGTCATAATGGCTAGGTCATATGGCTCGGCCAGCAAAAAAAAAAATTCCTCGACGGACAACTTGCTCTGATTTGGACGATTTGGCAGTCAATTTATGGGTTTTTGGCCCTTCTGAGAACAATGGCGATGTCCTTTTTGGCTAAAAATGCTCTGAAGTGGTAGCTAGCTCCTGGATCTGGAAACCACCTCCAATCTTCAACCCTTTGTAGATTTCTCCTCCAACGTCCAACTGAGACGAAACAAAAGGAAAATCTGACTATCTCAGACACTCTGGACGCAATGGTGAGCCCAAATCTGATGCAACAAGCTCCCAAAATGCACCTGCAATACAAGGCCAAAAATGGAACCCTCCAAGAATATCTCCAAATGACTAACTAAAGGAACTCCAATCACTCTGATACAATGTAAGAATTGGCTATGAAGGTAGCCACCCAAGATTTAGAGGCCTAATAGAAAGCACAAGCATAAGAGAGATAGGAACAAGATGACAAGAATAAACTGTATTCTGCCAATAATGCAAATAGAATGGAATGAGAAAATGTACATAGGGGACCCCTTGGTTATATAGCCAAGGTGAGAACATATAAGGGCATAAGATTATGACAATTGTCGTAATCTTATGACATGAGACAACTATGAAAAGCTATCACTCCACCTAAAGTGGAAAGTGATAATGTGATAATCACCAAAAAAGGTGGAGAGATAATCACATGATGTGTCCAAAAAAGGTGGAAGTGATAAAGTAATGACATGTCAAGTCCACCAAAAGTGGAAATTCTCCAACAACCTCCTATGTGGTCCCTAAGTAAAATTAACTAAGGTGTAATCATGACCTAGGACAAGGTACAACACTTTTAATTACACCAACATCTTCAAACACCAGAAGAAGAAAACCCTTATGATAATCACTCAACTAAATGCCACTAATCCATGAAAAATCCACAAAGCATGTGAGTTGGGAGATGGTACTAGAGATTAAATGCCACCGCCACATCAACTCAACCCACACCATTGTTTCTCAATAAGCTCCTAGCTTTCTCAAGAAGGATAGATCCCTCCTCCCACGCACAATACTCATTTAACCTGACAACCTCATTTGCAAAAAATTCGGCCAATGAATTTCCTTCTCAAAAAATGTGAGACACGAGTCTCTTCACAAGATCTTAACATGATTATAGTATCTCTAATAACTTGTTCCACATTCCACCTAGGTTGATGAATGCCACGTAGATAATTGATGATATTTAATGAATCACCTTCGACCCATATTTTAGAGTATCCTTTGTCCACAACATATTTAACACTTGTAAACATAGCCTCCACCTCAACACACATTATAAACAGGTATGCGCAAGATCATCATGGAAAAAATAGGCCCTTAAGTGGCAAAAAATTCAAAAAAATCAGAGCTAGGCAACTTGACGTAAAAATTTGAATAAGTTATCTATATTATTTCAAAAATATGTAAGAATAGAATCTGTAGAAAATTGAATGTAGTTTCTAAACTACTTTATTTCAAAAAAAATCTATTTGGTGAAAATTTGAAATTTCAATGCAATAGCACTTAAATTTCGGGAAAAAATAAGAAGTAGGTGTCGACCACCATAACCACAAAAATGATAATATTTTTTTATAATATTTTAGATATAAATAGAGGACTAATGTCTGGATGTGATGCATATTTTTTTGTAATTTTTTTTTCTAAGTAAATAATTATTATGAATTTTTTATTACAAGTTTGAAAAAATATAAAAACTTGCATGTCTGACCACCTTAACTTGGTCAAAACTTCATGAAATTCCTTCTTTTTTTAACCTATAGTATGCAAAGCATAGAATGTGACGCATGTTTCGGATTCAAAAAATGTGATACCATTTGAAAGCTATAGATGTTTTTCAATCAACCTATCAATCAGAACTTTAGTCGTAATTCAAATAGAAAATGAATAATAATTATTTATTAAATTCAATGTAAATTATAATTTTTATTGGTGGAAAGCTAAGAATCTCCTTTAAAAACCCTTTTCGTTTCATCAATTTTGGGTAAAAAAAAAGTCGTCAACCACAAACCCTACACATACCCATTATATCGCCACTTTTTGGCCCATCATGATCCTGCACATACCCAAACCTACTATTGAAATCAACAAGATTCTCATTTATCAATTTTTGATAGAAACCATCTCATGAATTATAAACTTCAGATGAACTCTCTCTATATTGAAATTTAAAGACTCATAAATTCATCCTATGCATTTATACTACTTTCTAGATGATGTAGGAGCATTTGAGTTCGCGAGGAATCCTGTATCAACAAAAAATATTTCTTACTTTCATTTTTTAGTTTTCCTTATCTGATTTTTCTCTATTGGTTTTCATAATTTGTTGCAGGAGGCAATTCTTGGTTGCATATTTTAGCTAATTATTCATCTCATAGACGAGAAAAAATGATATCTTCAAGTAAAATTTGGAGGAAATTGAATGAAAAAGGGTGAAGTTATGAACTTGGTCAGAGGTTTGGTGGACACCAAGAACCAAGAAAAGGTTCTAGGTGTTCCAAGAACACATGCTATCTTTGAAAAGCTCCTAGTTCCTTCCCTAGCTTTGATGATTTCACAGTCAATGTGTAAGATCTGATCTCTTTATTTTCCTTCTAAATCTCGAATGAAGTGACTTTGTTCAAGTGTTTACATAATTATTTACAATACATGAACCTCTATCTGAGTTGAACATGAACATTTAAGTATTGATTCCTAACGAGGCAAGAACCCCCAACAAAAGATAAGGGCATCAATTTCCATTAAGGTTGGAACCCCTAACATGGATATTGTTTGGAAGACTACAATGTCAGGTTCCTAATAGGGCTAGAACCCCCAACAAGGATAGTTTTTGGAAGATTAATATGTCAAGTTCCCAATAAGGTTAGAACCCCCAACATAGAACCATGGGCATTGATTCCCAATGCAGTTGGAACCCCCAACAAAGGGCCAAGGGTGTTGGTTCCTTGTAGGGCTAGAATCCCCAACACAAAGTCAAGGATGTTAGTTCCCAATAGGGCTGAAACCCCCAATGCAACCTACTAAAATGTGTTCAGTTATTAATGGGGTCAAAACCCCTAATCAGAAGATAGAAACAATAACATGGCAAAGAAAAGGTTCCTAAGAAAGTAGGAACCACCAACAAATGGTGGTTAGTTCCCAATTCCTTCTAGAGTGGAAACCCCTGATGAAGAAGAACCAAAATAAATCTAAACTGACTAGAAAAGGAAATGATGGGCCTGAGGTGACAGTTGAACTACCTTGCTCAAAGAGTATATTAGTGTAGAGGAGGGGATTTTCTATTCCCAAGATGATGATATCTCAAGGAGAAAATAGCCCTCAACTACCTCAATATATCCAACTCAGGTGACAAGATAAAATGATGAAGAGTTCTTTTTTAATGTTTTGTGTACAATTAAAAGGAAAGAGTTCTAGAAATCGAGAGAGTAGGTCACATAGGTCTTTTGGGAAAAGTGATGAGCTCTTGGACAAGGATGATAGTGTGGCATGTAGACATCCTTGAGGTATAATGGCATCTCATATGGACTAAAAATTGAGAATGTCTTAGAAAACATCAAAGTGGCTACCAATAGTTCTAATAATTGAAAAGTCTTAAAATGCGAGAAAACAATGGAGAATAATACAAATTAAATTAATTTAAACTAAATAAAAGATAGATGATAAATTAAGAGGAAAGGAAGAAAAAAATCATAGAGAACCAAGAGATGAATCCTCCAACAAAGAAATTTCTTCAATACCTATACACATAAGACCTAGGAAAATTTTTGGGGTTGTTTAGGGATTTTCCTTAGTCAAACCCATGCTTTGGAATTTTACATCTCCAAAAATATCCAAATGGGATAGACAAAAATAAAATAGGCATTCAATAGAAGAAGAAATAAATATAATAGAACAATATGCTAACTAGATTAAAATGAAATGCAATGAAGAAATCACAGTTACCCTCCATTAGAAAAATAAGAATGCTAAAAGGGAGAGGCTGCAATCTCCAAGCTTGAGAGAAATATGTTGATAATACCAAAGCTTCAATGTAGTATGGTTGTGATAGCAAAAAGATGCAATGGAGGAAAATAAGCCATTGTGATGAAGAAAGAGCAAGAGAGAATGAAGAGATTGTGAAATTCCTTCTTATATAGAGAGAGTTAAAATGAAGTGTTTTAGGGAGGCTTATGCATGCAAGAGTTGTCCCATTGCATCTGTGAGCTAGTAGAGGTGTTACATTTATTGATAGGTGGGAAAATTAACGTCAACAACTATTGTAGTCAGGAATCTATTCAGAACGTTTGAGCATTCATTTAAGACATAAATTTTCCTTAGCGATAGGAAATGAATGAGTTAAGCAATTAAGGATTAAATTAAAGTTGAATAAAAGGAACATTGCATTATTGTCTTTAATTTTTCTAAAGGGGGGGCTCATGGGAAGTGAAATCACATAGGATTCAATTTACGACATTACAATTAGTAGGAGAGGAATTTTTCTTAGCATCTTTTTCTTTAGATTTATAGGAAGGTCAAGTCAAAAGGAACAATATATGCAAGGTTGCAACTGATATAATTTTTTTGTACTCTTGAATGTTGCCAATTTTTGGAGTAAATAGGTAATCACCTAATGATTAATTAGTCATTAATTAATTATTAGGCACCTTTCACTTTATTACACTTAAGATAAACTTAGCAATGATTTTTTATTATTAGATTGTGTTATTTATAGGTCAAGTTGTCTCATTACATAGAATAAGGAAACTTATCACAATCTAATCAAATCATCATCTAGGGTTTGCACTTTTTCTTTTATAAGAATTCATTTATATTTTATAATCATTTTATTAATTCAAATTACAATATAAGTTAATCTCAATATCAGATGCTTGTGTGGATCAATTACCTTCTCAAGGTTGCATGAGAATAATCATTATTTTTCTCTTTAGATGTGATAGGAGTTTTAGTTGTAGTCAAACTGATTCATGGGAGTTGTGGGGTTCACTATCAACTCCAACACGGTATTAGAGCATTGAATCTATGACTAAATTCTAAGAGATACAACCTTGATGGAAAATCAAAGCATCTTGGAGTAAAATAGGCATCACCATTGAGTCCAAAATGGCCAAAAATATAAGGATCACCTGTTGTTTCATCAAAATTGTAGTTGAAAAAAAGAAAAAAAATAGTAGGGAAATTTGTATGGCTATACAAATATGTACGGTCGTATGAATCTCTATGGTCATAAAAATCTATATAACCCTTTTGCAATTAATTCTCTACATCAACATTTGTACAAGGTTTGTACCTTGTTGCAGATCTTGTATTGTGTGGGCCGCATGACAAGCTCCACATGTCTCCCATTGGCCACACCCTCCTCACTTGTTGGTAAACCATCCTCAACAATCTACTACCTACTGCCTAATGACACACCAACCATCTGATGGACCAAATATCAACAACATCAGTGAAAAAATATTTAAATATTTTGTCACATCTTTTCTTCGACAACATAATTCTTCCTCGATGGTGACAGTAAAAACATGCAAGTACAATAGAATGTTCCACTATTTTAGAATCCATACAAAATATTCCAATGACCATAAATCTTTTAGGAAATCGATGCCTTTTCTATCAAGAGGAATATTCAAAGAATATGTGTTGACTTTAGCATGACATTAGTGGTACAGTTAGCCCCTTGCCCCCTCCTAGCCCCCATTTTCTCTAAAGGAGATTTTTTTTAATTTTTGGCATAACTTGAGCATACAGTGTCAAAATTGGGAAAACAAGATATCGTCAAAAAGTTGGTTTCATTTAATTTCTAGTGGTAAAGGTCTCGTCATAAAATTTTGCTACTAGTTCATTTTATTCTTGATCAAAGCTATATCATCATTTTCTTCTTTCAATCTCATAATTTTTTTCCTATAACTCCAATTTTCATGATTCTTGTGGCATTGGCAAGGTATTTTAGAGGTCTTCAAATCCATTCATGTACTTTTTCTACAATCTTCCCCAAGTATATTTTATTCATTTTTTTGTGATTTCACATTTTTTTCAATTACTTGGACATCTTAGCACCTAGAAAGGTTTTATTTGTGTGAGATGACTTCATTTGATCTACTTTACATGAACTAAGGTTTTCAATATTTGGCCTAATTCTTTTATTTTAGGATGATTTTTTCTATTCATCCTTTTGTGGTCAGCCTAGAAAACGATAATTATGAGTCTTGGTGAAATGACATCCCACAACATCCTAGGTGGATTGATTTTTTCCTTATCTATATGGACTCATACCTACACTAAACACACTAGGGAGTATATCAGAATGTTTTATTATCAATTATTATGTTGTAGGAGTGATTTGTTCTAGTGTTGATCATGAAACTATGTGTGTTGTATCAAACATTGATTCTCCCCGTACACTTTGGACTCGACTTTAGGAGATTCATTGAGATCCTCGTATCTCTCCATACCCAAAGGATCTTACTATAGATTGTCTCATTCCCCTTGCATATGAAAATTCCATACCCTTTGATGATGATACTTTAGAAGAGTTGAGTATATCACAATTCTTGCATGTTCTAATGGTTCAAAGACTTGTCTTCATGTTCCCACTCTTTAAATCAATACCCATTCTCCATATTTTTTGTTCCTAATATAATTAACATCACCACATACTTGGCCCCTGTTGGTTCAGTATAGTAGGAAATTCATCTTCTTCTAGACACAACTACTTGGGATTCGTATCTTGTAGACATATCATCCTTATTTGTAGAGTCTCATATTGCAAATTTGTAAGATTAATTTTAGGACATTCACTCCACTTTTTTTATAGTCGCATCATCATTGTTGGCCCATCATCTTCATCATTTTTGCATCTTGTTCTACATCATTCTTCACAGGATCTTGGATTGACATCATTTCATTCCAACATGTAGGCACTTTAGTAGTTTTTAGAGGAACACATCATATGGATTTGGATTCTTGATTCTTCCATCTTTTGGGAATGGCTTCTCCAATCACCAATGGATCTATTTCTTCCTAAGGGGAGAAATGTTGTTTGTAGGAAGTGGATCTTGTTTTTCCTTTAGGTGTTTATCATTAGCACATGAGATATTTCTTTATGGGGGAATTTATATTCTTATTTTCTCTCTCCTATTAGGGGACATCTATTGTACTTGTGTGATAGAATTAGTCCTTGGGGGGTCACATTGAGTCCTCTTATTCTTCTTTCACTAGTGTAGTTATTTCATTTTCTCTCTTTTGGAGAGGATTTTTTCCCATGTAATTTTCTCCTTTTCTCTAGTTATGAGAGATTCATTTGTTTGTGCATGGATGCCTCAAGCCTTTTATTCAAGATCCATCCATACATCCATTATTACATTCTTTATCAGGTTTCTAGCTTCT
>VDFB02271358.1:564418172-564438792 GCA_007258455.2 Sequoia sempervirens
CAATCCTCCGTAATATGAACCATAGAGCTCAAATGTGGCCTGCGTGAAAGAGCATCAGCTTCTACGTTCTGTGTACCTTTGATATAAGAAATATCAAAGTCATAAGCCTGCAACTTACTGATCCACTTCTGCTGACGATCATTGAGATCTCGCTGCCCCAAGAAGTGTCTCAAACTGTTATGGTCAGTTTTGATGAAAAATTTGCTGCCAACAAGATACTGCTTGAATTTTGCTAAGGCATGCATGATAGCGAGCATCTCCTTATCATATATGCTATAAAGTCTCTTCGCCCTTCCTCGAGCTGCCTCATACACAATCGCATGTCCTATGCGACCGGCACCAATGCTCCTCGAATTACGCATCGTGACCGGCTCAAAGGTTTCAGAAAGTCCGTAGTGCTAAACAGTAATGTGGTCATCAACTCCTTAAACCTCATAAAACACTCCTGTGCCTCAGGAGTCCAAATAAATGCACCCTTCTTCAGCAAATCTGTCATAGGGGCTGCATGTCGTGAATAACCATTCACGAATTGGCGATAGAACCCACACAAACCTAGAAACCCTTTCAACTGTGTCAGGTTTGCCGGTGTAGGCCAGTCAATAATAGCGCGGATCTTTTCAGGATCCATCCGCACTCCTCCTGCACTGATGATATGACCTAAATATAACAATTCGGTCATTCCCAAGTCACATTTGGATTCCTTGGCGTACAAGGACTCCCTCTCCAAAATACTCAACACGGTCTCCAAGTGAGCCATATGCTCCTGCCAAGTCCTGCTGTATATAAGAATATCATCGAAGAAGACCAACACGAATCTCCTCAGCAGTGAATGAAAAACTCTGTTCATCGTGGACTGAAATGTAGCTGGTGCGTTAGTGAGCCCAAATGGCATCACTACGAACTCGAAGTGTCCACAATGACATCGGAAGGCAGTTTTCTCTCTGTCCTGCTCACGGACCCTGATCTGATGATACCCTGACCGTAAATCAATTTTGGTAAAGTAACATGCACCATGAAGCTCATCAATAAGCTCGTCTATACGCGGTATCGGATACTTGTTTTTGATTGTCCTCTTATTCAGGACTCTATAGTCAATACACATGCGTAAAGTGCCATCCTTCTTCTTTACCAACACAACTGAAGAAGCGAATGGTGACTTGCTAGGCCGAATGTGACCTATAGCAAGTAACTCCTTTATTGTCTTTTCTATCTCATCCTTCAATCTTTTAGGATGCCTGTAAGGAGTTATCATAACGGGCTTAGCGCCCTCCTCAAGCTCTATAATGTGCTCTATGCCCCTGTCTGGAGGTCTACCTGGTGGAATGTCACTGAACACCTTATCATGCTTGATTCTCAACTGCTGTATGTCGGGATGATATTCAGTCTTTTGCTGTCCCTCCTGTATAGGTGCCAAAGTGCACTCGGCAGCCCACTCTACCATATCGTGACGCATGAGCCTCTCCATCCGACGAAAAGAAATTGTTTTAATGTTGCTGTCCCGAATTGCTTTTAGTATGTGTGTCTTCCCGTCAACATCAAAACGGATCTCCATGTCCTTGAGTCGAAGAGTGACTTCCTCCAATGAATGAAGCCACTTCATTCCCAAGACCAAATGAATATCTCCCATATTAACCACATAGTAATCAGCCTTGAACTCATAATTGTTCAAGCGTAAAGGGAGATCCTTTATCATGCGTTCACACCTCAAAGTGTATCCGTCGGCCACCTTAACTCTAATGCCCTCGAACTCCTCAGTGATGAGTCCGCGTTTCTCAACGAATCTAGCATCTATGAAATTATGTGTAGCTCCCGTATCAAGAAGGGTAATGACCCTCTGTCCTGCTAACACACCACGAATCCTGAATGAGCCCTCCTGCTGAATGCTAGATAAACGTGCCTCCCCGTGATCCGGTTCTCGACCGGCCTCTTTAGGCTCAAGCCTCCCACTCAATCCTCGAACTATCCCCGCTGTCCGGAATTCCTTCCGACCATCCTCGCACACGCACATCACCCGACGGTCGCAGTTCTTGTAGGGTCTTAGAGGACAATCGTGATTGGCGTCATAGGGACCTTTGCAGTAGAAGCAAAGCTTCTTCCTGCGTAGATCGTTAAGGGCCTCTCGATCCAAAGGTGGTGCTGCTGATTTACCCTTTGAATCATTCTTGAAATCTGATTTCTCTTTGTTAAAATCAGACTTCTCTCTGTTTCTGTTAAAGCCCTTATTGTCCCTGAAAGATGAAGATCCTCTGGAGTTGAATCTACTAGAAGGTGCTGCCAACTCCATACTCCGTGCCTTCTTCATCGCTTCCTATAATGAAGGAGGATCAAAGGCTTTGATCCAACCTCTCAATGGCTCTGTCAAGCCCTCCATGAAGAGTACCACAAGTCGTCTCTCTGAAATGTTCGGAACCATAACTGATAACTTCTGAAAGTCACCAATATAAGTCTCCAAACTGCCACTCTGTCTCAACTGAGCTAAGTCTTTGAAGTAGGATTCTGGATCCTTCCTGTCAAACCGCTCAACTAATCTGTCCACAAACTCCTGGTATGACGTGATCCTGTCATGCTGTAAGGCCACCATACCGTGGTGCCACCAATCGTAAGCTACTCCCTCCAAATGTAATGTCGCATATCTGATTGCATCTCTCTCCGCCATCGGACGCAATGTAAGAAATGTATCTAGCTTACTAATCCATGCCTGGGCTGTCACCTTACCACTACCATCGAACATCGCTAGATTAAGCCTGTTGGTTGCATGTTTTAGGTCATTGTTCTGGTATCTAGGTCTCCAATCCTGTCGACCTCGGTGGTGCTCTCGTCTCTGAGTGACAAATCGGTCAAAAGAAATCCTCTCTCTGACCTCTGGTGGTACTAACTCCCACTCCTCGTTCGCTGCCATAAGTGTGTCTGCGAACAACTCCTCATGCTCCTCCTCTGCAATAGCCTCCTCACCTCCTCCGTTCACAAAAGTAGGCCTAGTGGGCCTATCTCACGTCCGCGAGGTTGTCCTCGGGTACTCATGATCCTCGCTCACTCTCTCATCGCCACGATGTGGTGATTCGGCCTCGAGTACCTTAATCTCTCGGGTGCCACTGGCTAACTCAACAAGTAATACATCATTCGGGATCAGCTGCTGACTTGCATCGTGAATTGAGTGCATGCAAAACCTCTGCATCATCCTGATCTCTAGGGTTTTGAGGAATCTCTGTTCTAGGAACATCTATTCTATCAGCCATGTTTTCCGGCTGTCTGCTGAAACTCTGTTGCCTGTCAATCAGAGCACGTCTGCGTGTGTAATACCTGTGAGACTCAAACTGTTCTGGCTGCATAAGACTACTAAACCCTTAGGATGGCAGGATTTAGCTCTGATACCACTGTAGAAACCCTAAGTTTCCCCTGATTCTGAAACTGAATATTTTGTCTATTTCTTCTGAAGTTTTTGGTTTTTTTGACGTTTTGAGTTTTTTGGCATAAATGAAGAAGATGGCGATTTTGAAAGAAATTGCAAATAAATTCTATAAAAATTATTCAACTTCAGAAATAGTAAAACCTAATGCAAATACTGAAGCCAGATCATTTATTAACCTTCTGAGATGATTACAATGATGATCCAATTACATGCAAGTAAAAAAAGCAACGATTTTTTATGAAGAACCTGGTATTTGCAGCAATAGATGATTCTCCAGAAGATGTACGGCTGAGAAGAAATATGCACTTTCTCCTCCTGCAGATGTCTGCTAAAGATGCCAGAGGGATAGGCGCCTCAAAATGTGAAGTCAGACTGGCAAACTATATGTCGATTTGCTCAACAAGAAAAAGTACGACCTTCTTGAACAGGTACGACCTGCTGCAAACAGTACGGCCTTTATAACAGCAATAAATGAAATGTACGGCCCTTCTGGAATCTCAAGATCTGATGAATATATACTGAAGCAAAGATGCTTCGGATGAAAACTCAAACTCAAGATAAATTAACTCTGAAGCTCTATAATTTCTTCTGGATGAAGAAATCTCTTATCTGGCAATAAATCAGGTGATATCTCACACCCTCTGAACTGCTTTCACTGGAGATGGCTCGTTCCCCAATGCATTCGAGACTGAAACCCTAAGTTTCTGTGCTCTGCTTAGACTTGATCAATTTTCAATCATCAATAACATAATGGGCTCGAATTTCCAAGCAAATGGCTTATACTCTTGAGAAGTGCGAATTCCACAATAATAGGGATCATTAAAATTTCGACTTCTTTTTAATTCTTTTCAATAGTCTTCAACGTAATTTTTAATTATAATTTAATTGCCAAATGGCCCCTTTCTGATGATGGGCGACCCCTTCACTGAAATCACTTAAGTTATAATAAAATATTATAACTTTATATTATAATGCTCCACAATTAATATTTAATTAAATCAATTAAATATTAATATCTCTCTCGATATATACCCGATGCACAAACCGTCTGAAGCTGATGAACACTGAAGTGATTTTGAACGCTATCAATCCATACTGCTAAAAATAGCAGGGGTCCCACGCTGAGTGCTGAATAACTGCTAAAAATAGCAACTCGGGCTAGAAGTGTCCGAATGAGCCCGAACGAAAGCCAACTGATCAAAAACTGCCAACTGAAGCTGAGCCAAGCTCCAACATGACCCTCTATCCAAACTATCAGCCTACGAGGGTCGCATAATAGGCTAATACCCTCTATCATTAGGAGTAAACTGAACTGAAATTACAATTCATCTGCTGATGCAGGCATCCACAAGCAGTGGGGATACTCCACTTATTTAGTGGGTGAGATTATTACATTATTAAAGGCGGCAAGCCAGCCATTTAAATCCTCACTTCCACTTATTAACGTGGGGGGAATACAGTCCACACAACCACTTATTTAGTGGGGGGAAACTTACAATTAAGAAAGATGATTATTTAAACTCAACCACTCAATCGTGGGAGTATGAAATTTAAACTAATTGCAGCAAATAAAATAAATAGCTGTTAGTACTACTAATCAGCTTTACAATGAATTAAACAGCTGCAAATAAGAAAGATATGCTTCCAAATCAATCAATGGTTAGAGTAACACTTCCTCTAACTCTTACAATACAATAATGATATAGAAATGAAGCTCAAACCAGCATTATATCAAAACTAACAAGTCTGATCAGAAATAGAGAATACAGAAAATTAGACCAGCAAACTGTACATCAATGAAATGCACATAACTTTATCAATTTACCTCCAAATTGAGTGAAATCAATTGCAATGAACCTCTGAAGGATAGGCGCCCATGTCATGATGATGAAACAGCTTCAAAAAGCAACCATTAATTTACTTGCACAATTCTCAATGCTCCCAACATGGTATGGCCCTTAGCAAGGGCGATTTTGCAAGAATAAAAATAAATACTTTGAAATAAATTCTGATCTTCTATGGGAAGGGGCGCCCAAGTGCTAGGAATCCATATCTTCAATACCCAGAAGCATATTAAAATCGTACAAAGAGCTGTTAATAAAAATCACCTTCAGCCATGAATGAACCAGCAAGCTCAAAAACTGAAAAATACTTCAAATTCTCCAACAATGAAGCTCAATGTGCACTTCTGAATGAAGCACACTCTCGATCCAGCATCTAGGGAACCATAGTTTCAAGCCCGAAGAATGGAGACAAATTGCTAAGCTTTCCCTTAGCCGGATTCTGGATTTCAAACCAGCAGCATAACTTTACAATATTTCCAAAGATAATCAGCTCTTCAAACAGCAGCAATATATAAGTTTCAATTGGCAAATGAAGCAACAAGAGACTCTTCAAATTTCAAGAAGTTGAATCACTTCAACTTCCAAAAGGAATGCCACTTTAAGCATTTCACTTTTTGAAATAATAAAATATTAATCAACCTCTTTTAGGCATCCAACTTCACTTTGCAACAATAAAGCATTTAATAATTCATTAAATGCACCATTGACCCCTTAATGACCCCCTTTTAAAAACAACATGAAGTGATCATTCCTAGGCGTGGGGGTACAACTGAGAAACATAAAAATGACTAAGTATAAAACTTAATCCATGGAGATAACCAAAGCCAAACTGAAACTGAAGGATAGCAAAATGACTTGAGCTGAATTGCTGATGATGCTACTGCCAAAATTAGACTTACTAAAAATAGCCAACTGCTATAAATAGTAAGTTCACATCAAAACAACAGAAAGCCAAACTAAACATTGAACTGCAAAGGATTGAACTGCTGCTAGACAGATATTGCCAAAAGATAGACTTGCTAAAAATAGTGAACTGCTATAAATAGTAAGTCTGCACAACAACCTCAAACGCCAACTAAGCAGTATCTGAAAGAGGAAACCCTAATTTTCCACCTCAGCCTTAGCCTACGGATTCTCGAAATAGGCTAAATCCAAAGGAAAAAGCATATGGCCAAAATGAGGACAAAGATAATAGGCTAATCCTGCTCTGGAGAGATGTCAACTAGAAGGGGACATGACAGAGGAGAATACATCGAGATGGTCACTGTACAGAACCAGTTCAGGGATGTCATCCGCAGTACCTTTCTTGATGATCCAGATGGTTGCAAGCTGGCTAAGGTAGCAGCTTTATCAACCAAGTTTGAAGAGGCAGCATCTCAGTGTATTGACTTCGGAAATCAACTCACAACGGGTGAGATCATGCTACAACGCCACGTCATCATCCTACAGAGCATTAACTCCCCAGAAGTTGATGATGTCAATCAATGGATAGAGACACTGTTGATTAGTGGCGAACTATAAATGCACCAAAGAAGGACGCCATACACCCTCCAAGTGGCATTTATGAGACTTGAGTTTGACTTGATGCTTCTTTCCAAGTCAACTCAAGATGATAATTAAATGTAGTTGGAATTAACTTGATGCTTCTTTCCAAGTTTAACTCCACTTTCCTTAAATCATGCATTGTCGATCCCCCACTGACAGGATGTCTAATTGGCTTCCATGATTTGTGGATCTCAGATCTCCACTAAATGTGGATGTCTATTTTGGAGGGATACTTTCATTAAAGTTCACCTTTAGTTTACTTTCAGTCAACTGAAGTAGTTTCCAGTTGACTCTTTGTTGATTTTCAGTTAACTGAAGTAGTTTTCCAGTTAACTGCTTGTTTCCTTTTTTAAGAATAAATCTTGCTAATTGATTGGCAAGAACTCATTGTTAACTCAAGGAGATTTTGGGGTTGCCCACTCCTTTGAGTTCTATAAATAAGAGCCTTGGGCTCATTATTTGTTTAACTTTTACTTGCTATGCAAAATTGCTGCGCCATTGTTGCCAATAGCTTTGAAAGCGGATATTTGTTCACTCTTGGATGAGAGTTCGTTGGTCGATCGTAATTGTGCATGATTTCGTGCCTTTGCTTTCCCAACCTTAGTAATTCGTTGATGAAGCTTTGAAGGAGAATATCAGAAGGCGCTTGCATTTTGGTCAATCTATTTGAGTTATTTCCACGTGTTGTATCTAATAGCTCGTTGTTTCATTTCCCTCCTCGGATAGGAGTCCCTCCTCCTTGGATATTTGTTATTAACAAGTTATCGTTCGTTTTTGTTTAATGTATTGACTTCCAAGCTATACTTCGGATAGGAGTCCCTCCTCCTTAGCAAGCTCCCTGGCCAAGGCATCGTATTTTGTTGTTTCTCGTAAACTATTTCCTAGCCCATACCTCGGATAGGAGTCCCTCCTCCTTGGCAGGTCTCAGATCTAGTTTACCGTAAAGAGCATTTGCTTGTACCAACCTTATCCCGGTGTATACTCGAGAGTTCAGAGCCTCGGTCATATTCTCAGGAGACGGCGAATTCAGGTGGTCCAACCAACCCATTCCCGCTCCTTTACCCTCATGCTCTGTTTACTGTCATGTACCCTTCTAGTTGACATCTCTCAGAGCTCACAATTAGCCTATTATGCGACCCTCGTAGGCTGATGGGATGGATAGAGGGTCTTGATGGAGCTTGGCTTGGCTTCAGTTGTCAGATTTTTACCAGTTGGCTTTCGTTCGGGCTCATTCGGACACTATTTGCCTGAGTTGCTATTTTTAGCAGTATTTGGCACTCAGCGAGGCACCCCTGCTATTTTTAGCAGTATGGTCTGGTCATGTGAGGAATCACTCCCTTATTCTCCAACTTCAGACGGTTTGTGAATCGAATATATTTTGAGGGAGATATTAATATTTAATTGTTTTAATTAAATATTAATTATTCGGAGCTTATAATATCAAGTTATAATATTTTAAATATTATAACTTAAGTGATTTTGCTGAAGGGGTCGACCATCATGGAAGGGGCCATTTTTAATTATAATTTATAATTAAAAATCAAGTTTGAAACTATTGAAATAATTAAAGGAAAAGTTCAAATTTATTTTAATGATGCCTTTTTGAGAGAATTCGCACTTTTGAGGAGATATAAGGGTTTCATTGGAATTCGAGCTCATTATGTTGAATATTGATATTTTGATTGAGTTTTCTTCTGGAGAACGAAGCCTAGGGTTTCTGTTGTCTACAGGCATTGGAGAATGAGCCATCTTCAGTGTTGCAATTCAGAGACTGTGAAATAACAGTTGATTTATTGCCAGATAGAGAGATAGCTTCATTCAGAGGTTGTCATAGAGCTTCACAGTTGATTAATCTTCAGGGTTTTGGCTGAGGAATACATTCAGAAGGGTTTTATTTACCTAGGCGCCTGTTACATAAATTCCAGACAAAGTACATTGAGCCGTACTTTTTTGTCTACTGCTGCTGTCACAGCCGTACCATCATCACAGCAGGGCCGTACCAGCATTAAAGGGCCGTACTTTTTATGTCATGTAAATCGCCTTCCTTCTGGGCAGTTCAATCTCACCAACAGGGGCGCAGTAGCTATCAGATCCACTTGTAGTCATCAGACAGAGGGAGAAGCTGAAATTATTGAAGGCCGTACCATTCATCATTACATCCAGGCGGCTGCAAAATCAGGTTTTTGATCTGAAAATTTTATATTATTTTGTCTGCATACCAGAGATCTTCTATTGTAATCATCTGAAACAAATAATACGATCATAGATGAGTCATTTCAAGGGTTTTCTGCTTCCATATCTATTTATTTGAATTTATATGAATTTTCTTGCAAAATTGCATTTCCCATTATTTCATGCAAAAAACTCAAAAAAAACCAAAAATACACAAAACAAACAGAAACAGTCAGATTTCAGAGGTTAGCGGAAACAAGGGTTTCTACAGTGGTATCAGAGCTAAATCCTGCCATCTTGAGGGTTTAGCAATCTTATGCAGCCACAAGAGTTTGGGTCACACAAGTATTATACTCGCAGGAGAGCCTTGATTGACAGGCAACAGGGTTTGAATAGGCAGCCGGGAAACATGGCTGATAGAACAGATATTCCTAGAACAGAGATTCCTCATAACCCTAGGGATCAGGACGATGCAGAGGTTTTAGACACTCTCAGAGACTTACGAGCAGGTCAACGACAGTCTAATGATGTGCTACAGCAGTTGGCAGTGGCAATCCAGAGGTTAGGTACACAGAGGAGACCGTCACCACAGTGTGACGATAACAGGAGTGATGCAGGATCTCGAAGAGCACCTAGGACTGTTTCACGGACGGCAGACAGGCCCACTAGGCCTACTTTTGTGAGACAGGAGCCCGATGAGGCTATTGCAGGTGAGGAGCATGAGGAGTTGTTCGCAGATACACTTATGGCAGCTAACGAGGAGTGGGAGTTAGTACCACCAGATGTCAGAGAGAGGATTACCTTTGACAGATTCATTACACAGAGGAGAGAACATCACAGAGGTCGACAGGATTGGAGACCTAGATATCAGAACAATGATCTGAAGCATGCTACAAACAGGCTCAATCTAGCGATGTTCGATGGTAGTGGTAAGGTTACAGCTCAGGCCTGGATCAGTAAGCTAGACACTTTCCTCACATTGCGTCCGATGGCTGAGAGAGATGCTATCAGGTATGCGACATTGCATCTTGAGGGGGTAGCTTACGACTGGTGGCACCACGGGATGGTGACACTCCAGCATGATCGGATCACCTCATATCAGGAGTTTGTTGACAGATTAGTGGAACGATTTGACAGGAAGGATCCAGAATCCTACTTCAGAGATTTGGCTCAGTTGCGACAGAGTGGCAGTTTGGAGTCTTACATTGGTGACTTCCAGAAGTTATCAGTTATGGTCCCTAATATTTCAGAGAGGCGACTTGTAGTGCTTTTCATTGAGGGACTGACAGAGCCATTGAGAGGTTGGATCAAAGCCTTTGATCCTCCTTCGTTACAGGAAGCCATGAAGAAGGCGCGTAGCATGGAGTTGGCAGCACCATCCAGTAGATTCAACTCCAGAAACAATTCTTCTTTCAGGGATAATAAGGGCTTCAACAAAAACAGAAAGAAATCAGATTTTAACAAAGAAAAATCAGATTTCAAAAATGATTCAAAGGGAAAATCAGCAGCACCACCTTTGGATCGAGAGGCTCTTAATGATCTACGTAGGAAGAAGCTTTGCTTCTACTACAAAGGTCCCTATGATGCCAATCACGATTGTCCTTTGAGGCCTAAGGGCAAGGCAAATCGGGTGATGTGGGCTTATTATGAGGATTCGGAATCAGAGAATTCCAAACAGCAGGAGAGTTCTGAGGATTCAGAGTCAGAGGCTTTAGAGCCTAAGGTAGAGGCAGAGTTAGAGCTTCAGATTCAGGAGGCACGACTATCTAGCATTCAGCAGGAGGGCTCATTCAGACTTCGTGGAGTTTTGGCAGGACAGAGGGTCATTACCCTTCTTGATATAGGAGCCACCCACAATTTTATCGATGCTAGATTTGTGGAGAAGCGCGGACTCATCACTGAGGAGTTCGAAGGCATTAGGGTTAAGGTGGTAGACGGTTACACTCTAAGGTGTGAACGCATGATTAAGGATCTCCCCTTGCGCTTGAACAACTATGAGTTCAAGGCTGATTATTACGTGGTGAACATGGGGGATATCGATTTAGTCTTGGGCATGAACTGGCTTCATTCACTTGAGGAAGTCACTCTTCGTCTCAAAGACATGGAGATCCGTTTTGATGTGGATGGTAAGACACATATACTGAAGGCAATTCGGGACAGCAACATCAAAACTATTTCCTTTCGTCGGATGGAGAGACTCATGCGACATGATATGGTAGAGTGGGCTGCCGAGTGCACATTGGCACCTATACAGGAGGGACAACAGAAGACTGAGTATCATCCTGACATACAACAGTTGAGAGTCAAGCATGAGAAGGTATTCAGTGATATTCCGCTAGGGAGACCTCCAGACAGGGGCATTGAGCACATTATTGAGCTTGAGGAGGGCGCGAAGCCCGTTATGATTACTCCTTATCGGCATCCTAAGCGGTTGAAAGATGAGATCGAGAAAACGATCAAGGAGTTGCTTGCTATGGGTCACATTCGACCTAGCAAATCACCATTCGCTTCTTCAGTTGTTCTGGTGAAGAAGAAGGATGGCACCCTACGCATGTGCATAGACTACAGAGTCCTGAATAAGAGGACTATCAAAAACAGGTATCCAATACCTCGTATCGATGAGCTTATTGATGAGCTCCATGGTGCATGCTACTTCACGAAGATAGACTTAAGGTCAGGATATCATTAGATTAGGGTTCGTGAACAGGACATTGAGAAGACTGCATTCCGTTGTCATTGTGGACACTTCGAGTTTGTGGTGATGCCATTTAGGCTCACCAACGCGCCAGCGACATTTCAGTCGACCATGAACAAAGTCTTCCATTCACTGCTGAGGAGATTTGTACTTGTCTTCTTCGATGACATTCTTATTTACAGCAGGACATGGCAGGAGCATTTGGCTCATCTTGAGACAGTACTCAGCATTTTGGAGAGGGAGTCCTTGTACGCCAAGGAGTCCAAATGTGATTTGGGGATGACCGAATTGTTATACTTAGGTCATATCATCAGTGCAGAGGGAGTGCGGATGGATCTTGAGAAGATCCGCGCTATTATAGACTGGCCTACTCCGGCGAACCTTACATAGCTGCGGGGATTTCTTGGTTTGTGTGGGTTTTACTGCAGATTCGTGAATGGTTATTGACGACATGCAGCACCTATGACGGACTTGTTGAAAAAGGGTGCATTCTGTTGGACTCCTGAGGCACAGGAGTGTTTTGTGAGGTTTAAGGAGTTGATGACTACGTGCCCAGTGTTGGCACTACCAGATTTTTCGAAGCCTTTTGAGCTTCAGTGCGATGCTTCTGGCGAGGGCATCGGTGCGGTGCTTATGCAGGACAAGCACCCTATTGTGTATGAGAGCCGTAAACTTAGAGGGCCAGAGAGGCTCTACAGTATTTATGATAAGGAGATGCTCGCTATAATGCATGCCTTGGCAAAATTTAGGCAATACCTTGTGGGCACTAAATCCTGCATTAAAACTGACCACAACAGTTTGAGGCATTTCCTAGGGCAGCGAGATCTCAATGATCGTCAGCAGAAGTGGGTAAGTAAATTGCAGGCATATGACTTTGATATCTCTTATATCAAAGGTACCCAGAATGTAGTAGCTGATGCTCTTTTACGCAGGCCTTATCTGAGCTCTATGGTTCACATTTCAGAGGATTGGAGGCATTTGATTGTGGCAGAGTATGCCAAGGATACTTGGGCTTCCAGCATTGTTGAGGGATTGACGATTGACACCAGGTACACGCTTGTGAATGACTTGATCATTTAGAAGAACAGGATTTATTTGATCCCAGGTTCAGAGGTGAAGAACATTATCATGCGAGCCTTTCATGATGTACCTACAGTAGGACATCCCGGGTACTTCAAGACGTATAGACAGATTCGGGAGAGATTCACATGGAAAGGACTTAAGGCAGATGTTCTTCAGTATGTGCGTGAGTGCTCTGTTTGTCAGCAGAACAAGCAGTAGAACACGTACCCGGCAGGTTTATTGCAGCCACTTCCGATTCCTGACAGGAAGTGGGAATGCCTGTCGATGGATTTCATTACGGGCTTGCCTAAAGCCCAAGGACGGGATTGCATATATGTAGTCGTGGATCGGCTAACGAAGTATGCCCACTTTTTTCCGATTACCACAACGTACACAGCTACACAGGTAGTAGAGGTCTTCTTCCGTGAGGTATTCAGATTACATGAGTTGCCTCGGAGCATAGTGAGCGACAGGGATAGTCGGTTCTTGAGTCACTTCTGGCAGGAGGTGTTTAGACTCTGTGGGACCGAGCTTACACCGAGCACCAGTTACCACCCGCAGACCGATGGGCAGACGAAGATAGTGAATAAATGGGTGGAAGGTTACCTCAAGAACTATATTGCAGGGTAGCAAAAGGCATGGGTCAGGTGGATTCACTTGTGTGAGTATTGCTACAACACGACATTCCATATGACCATTCAGATGTCCCCTTTCATGGCGTTGTACGGTTATGAGGCGCCGAGTTTTCTGGATTTGCTACTGAGTGACAGTAGAGTGCCGAGTGCTGGAGACTTGTTGCAGGAGAGTCAGGACACTATGAGGGCTCTCAAGGAGAATATTGCTAAGGCATAGAATCAGCAGAAGCAGTACGCAGATCAGAAGAGGACAGAGAGGACTTTTGAGGTGGGCGACATGGTTTACCTTATGCTGCAGCCCTACCGTCAGTCTACTCTTAGGAAGAGTGGTTCAGAGAAGCTTAAGCCATGATATTATGGTCCTTTTAGGATTCTGAGGCGTGTTGGAGAGGTGGCTTACGAGCTAGAGCTTCCTGCGGAGAGCAAGGTCCACAATGTTTTTCACGTGTCACGTCTCAAGAAGGCGTTGGGACACCGTGTGGTACCTTCAGTTGTTTTACCTCCCTTAGATGATGAGGGAAAGTTGATTTTAGTACCTGAGTCTATCCTGGAGTACAAAGAGAGACAGTTGCGTAGGAGGACTATTAGGGAATATTTGGTGAAATGGAGAGATTTGCCAGTGGAGGATGCTACTTGGGAGAGCGAGGATATTCTGCAGCATCAAGAGATGAGATTGCTTGAGGACAAGCAATTTCAGGAGGGGCGGACTGTCATGTCCCCTTCCAGTTGACATCTCTCAGAGCTCACGATTAGCCTATTATGCGACCCTCGTAGGCTGATGGGATGGATAGAGGGTCTTGATGGAGCTTGGCTTGGCTTCAGTTGTCGATTTTTACCATTGGCTTTCGTTTGGGCTCATTCGACACTATTTTTCGAGTTGCTATTTTAGCAGTATTTGGCACTCAGCGAGGCACCCCTGCTATTTTTAGCAGTATAGTCTGGTCATGTGAGGAATCACTCCCTTATTCGCCAGCTTCAGACGGTTTGTGAATCAGATATATTTTGAGGGAGATATTAATATTTAATTGATTTAATTAAATATTAATTATTCGGAGCTTATAATATAAAGTTATAATATTTTAAATATTATAACTTAAGTGATTTTGCTGAAGGGGTCGACCATCATGGAAGGGGCCATTTTTAATTATAATTTATAATTAAAAATCAAGTTTGAAACTATTGAAATAATTAAAGGAAAAGTTCAAATTTATTTTAATGATGCCTTTTTGAGAGAATTCGCACTTTTGAGGAGATATAAGGGTTTCATTGGAATTCGAGCTCATTATGTTGAATATTGATATTTTGATTGAGTTTTCTTCTGGAGAACGAAGCCTAGGGTTTCTGTTGTCTACAGGCATTGGAGAACGAGCCATCTTCAGTGTTGCAATTCAGAGACTGTGAAATAACAGTTGATTTATTGCCAGATAGAGAGATGGCTTCATTCAGAGGTTGTCACAGAGCTTCACAGTTGATTTATCTTCAGGGTTTTGGCTGAGGAATACATTCAGAAGGGTTTTATTTACCTAGGCGCCTGTTACATAAATTCCAGACAAAGTACATTGAGCCGTACTTTTTTATCTACTGCTGCTGTCACAGCCGTACCATCATCACAGCAGGGCCGTACCAGCATTAAAGGGCCGTACTTTTTATGTCATGTAAATCGCCTTCCTTCTGGGCAGTTCAATCTCACCAACAGGGGCGCAGTAGCTATCAGATCCACTTGCAGTCATCAGACAGAGGGAGAAGCTGAAATTATTGAAGGCCGTACCATTCATCATTACATCCAGGTGGCTGCAAAATCAGGTTTTTGATCTGAAAATTTTATATTATTTTGTCTGCATACCAGAGATCTTCTATTGTAATCATCTGAAACAAATAATAAGATCATAGATGAGTCATTTCAAGGGTTTTCTGCTTCCATATCTATTTATTTGAATTTATATGAATTTTCTTGCAAAATCGCATTTCCCATTATTTCATGCAAAAAACTCAAAAAAAACCAAAAATACACAAAACAAACAAAAACAGTCAGATTTCAGAGGTTAGCGGAAACAAGGGTTTCTACATTTACCTTGAAGGTATTGGATAGATAGAAGCTAGATTAGTCGTAGTTAAGATCTGCAGAAACCGGAGAAAAAGTTTAGCTACGACGCATTGTGTTTGTGCACCCTTGTGTCCTACCGCTGAAGCATAAAAAGATAGGAACTTTAGTTTACATTTCGCTTCCCTACGCATTGCTCCCAGCAGAGAGGGACTTCTCTTTAAATAACGAAGAAGTGTTGCAAAACATTTGAAATAGCTGAACGTTTACAATCAGCACTCCAGAGGTGCTAATTTAAATGCCAACACAAATCAAAGTGGAGAAACAGAGAAGGATAGGAATAGAGTGGTATAAAGTGTCTGTAGACCGATCAAGGTTGTAGGTAAGGGTTCTCAGTTATTAGATAAATAATTGCCATTTATGTTGGTAACTAATCCAGAATAAATATATAAGATGAATATAAATCTATTAATATAAAGTGCCCTCTAGATATATATATATCCAGCTATATGTTGGTGTTTAAGATATATGAAATATATAATAGATATAAATCTATTAAATATAATATGTTATCCGGACATATAATTCATATGTTGATAATTATATGTCTGTAATTGATAGGCTTAGATAAATATAATATACTGGTTATGGTTAACCAATAATGATGCTTGCAACAGTTATTGAGCCATATAAGTAATGATGACTCGATTCATTCTCTAGGATAATAAATTGAAATATACCCTCTCAAATTTTTTCTTGATTTTTAATATCAATTACAATGCAACATGCACCCGTTAAGGTTAGCTCCAAAACCAAAACGATGCGGAATAGTAACTCTAACCAAGAATGCGCGCTAAGACAAGATGAGGGAGGAGGGGCGGGCATATGGTCAGAGGATCCCTAGGATCTAAATAACTCGATAACTGAAACTGATTGCAACTGTAAGTGCAAAGATAAAACTCAACGCCAAGAATGTTCACCAAAATCCTTGGAAGGCGAGGTGATAGCATATGGCGGAGTACCAATTAGAAAACTGAAATAAACTTAGGCGGATAACCAGCCATGGAAGTTTTCAAAACTAACTAATTCATTCGTTGCGGTGGGCATCCACTCATGAGTGGGAATTCTCCACTTAAACAGTGGGTGTGAATTGAATGTTACAAAATTGTATTTTCCTCCACACTGGCGGTAAACCATCCAGGGGTTACAATGTTTGAATTAAGCATAAAGTAAATGCAGAAATGAAGATGACTGGAACAGTACTACTGTTTACAGTCTTGCAATGTACAAAATCTGCAAATTACAAAGCACTAATGCTAGATAATCAATGCCAATTGATGAAGGATTGTTTCTCACGCCCCTAATCTTCTCAATTACAAGAATACAATCCAAAATCTGAACTCATTAATCTGATATATGCAGCCAGCAAACTGTAATCTCAGAAACAACAATAAAACTCACTCCAAAATGCATCTATGTCTTTCAAAACTTCAAAAAAACACTCCAAACTGTACCTAAAACACTCCATAGTCAAGGCGACCAGCTACAAGCCTGATTTTTATCAAAAACACAGCCACTATTGGAGAGCATGAATCCCAAAGCAAGTTGCTGGAGGAAGTACGGCCCTAGAGGAAGTACGACCTCTCTAGAAAATCAAACACTTCACAATAAAATCTGATATTTTGCAGAAAGGGTCGCCCTTGGCATAGAATTGATAAGCATCAATACCCACAATGAGATTTAAATTACACAAAGACTTGCAAGTGAAAATCTACTTCAGCCATTTAATAACCAGCAAGTACAAAACTGAAAATTATCACCAATTTCACCACGATGAAGTTCTGTATGCACTTCTGAATTTAGCACACTCGCAATTGACCATCTAGGGCGCCATAGTTTCAGGCCCGAAGAATGGTGTGAAATACTAAGCTCCCCCTTAGCCGGGTTTTGAAATCAATTCAGCAGCATAACTTTACAATATTTTCCAAGGATAAGAAATGAGAGAGCAAAGGGCTTCTTTTATATTATTGAAGGTGACTGTTGGCTTTCCATCTTCCTCCAAAAGGGACGACCATTTCATTTTTGAAATATTTTAATTTTTAAAACATTATATTCACCTTTCTAGGCATCTAAGACTTGAGGAGAAATATTTATTTTAGAAATATTTAAATAATCTCTCAATGAGGCATCCACCCTCAAAGGCCACCTTTTAAAACAACTTTAAGTCATTAATACTAGGCCAAGGGGGCCAATAAGAAATTATAACATTAATGACTTAGAATAAATCATTTTACCCAAAATGAGCCTCAAAATGCTGAAAGCCAAATATGCTCGAAATTGCACTGCCTGAAATGGAAATTGAGCTGACTGCTGATGCTACTGCCCAAGATGGCACTGCCAAAAATAGAATTTACTAAAAATAGTAAATTTTGAACAGGTTCTCAACACACTTTGCATGTTATATCGTTGTGAAGCTCTTTGAAAACCCAAAAATACCCCACTAGACATGTATCCGAAACTCTAACATACAAGCCATCAAAAATGCATTAGAAACCCTTTAAAATAGGAAACCCTAATTTTACCTCTGAGAAGCTTACTGGCTTCCGGAAATAGGCTATCAGTCACCGAAGGGCGTATAGCTAAAATGGGAACATTACAGTCCGCCCTTCCCAAAATTGCTTGTCCTCGAGCAGTTCTAATGCCTTGCCAAAATCACCATGTTGAACCAAATTGAAACTGAATATGATCCCTGGGTCCCAAATCAACTTAGGAGAAAGATAGCACCAACTGAAGTAAGCATTGCATTGCTGGATGCCAATACAAGAAGCCTCCTGATAAAAACTAATCAAAAACACCATAGAAGAAAACTCCAAAAGGCCAACATTAGCTTCATCTTCTTCAACTGCTGAATAGCGAACCCAAGTGATACGAGGATTCCAAATCATCCTCAGGAACACTGTTCTTCTAATCTGTTGCGCTACTTTGATTAAAACATTTGAATTCTCAAGGTGGAGCAACATGTCATGATCCACAAAAGACAATGCACCAGACATGTCAGTGCCCGAGTCCCATATTAGTCTGTAGGACCTCCAAACCTTGTTGTCATAATTCTGATTAGCAACAAAAATGTTCTTAAAGAAGTCATCAAACCAATGCCAAACCAAGAACTATGCTCCACACTCCATTTCAATCCAAGAGGATATACAATCACTGAAAAAACTCCAAGAAATCTTCACATATTTTAGTTCAAGAGTCTCCAACTGGTGAACCAAATCAATTACTAACTCGCTGCCCCAAATATAGATATCAAAGAATGTGTTTAGGTAATCACTGAAAAGAACTCGAACTCTCTCCAAAAACTGGTTTTGATCAATCCAAACCACCATTCTTCCTACTTGAGGCCAGAAATCATCTCTGAAGAGAGATTGTGAAGTGAAAATATGAGCGTACTAGCTGCCCACCAAGTCAAAATCGAATGACTCAACATCTAATCTAAGAGAAATCAACATGCTAAGAAAAGAACAGCTGCTGGCATACTGAAAATTCTCATTCAATTTGACCAATCTGCTTCGATTCGAAGCTAGAAACACCCATACAAACGGTTCCGTCACAACAAAGAACCATTCTTTGCTCAAAATTTCTCTGCAATGATAAACAAATGGGATCATCAAGTGGCTTGTAAGAGAGGATACAACACCATTAATTCTGAAAGTTTGATCCTTATTCCTCCAATGAACCTTCTTACCATACCCCAAAAGATTTCTCATTTCACATCGAGGATGCCAAAAACAGATACCTGACCAAGAATTATCCTCCTCGCCCCTGAAGAAATTCACAACACATTCTTGAGTGCCAATCAACTCCAAATACATACTCAGAAAATTATTGACTTCTTTGGTGAACCATTGAAGTCTATCCAAGAATACTTCAAAAACAAGGGAGCCTGAAATGAACATTGTCTTCAAATCCATCTCCCAAGACAGGTTGGTGTGAACATTACTCAATTCAAAGGATAAACTGTTAGGCATGTAAACAACATGTCTTACCAAAACAAGTTTTGACAACACCTTTTTGTCAAAGATGGGGAAGTCATCATGAATCAACAAGTCCCATATGGCAATTGAATTCTCTAAACTTCTTATGCATCCACTTATAAGCAAGCGTAGAGGATTATGAATCACAGAGTATAACTCGTCTCCACATTCTCGGAGATATTTGAAATCAGCTAGCTGGTGTCCTACTGTCAGAACCCTGATGGTTCTCAATTCAAAACCCTAACTGATATTTTGTTGTTTTTGCAATTTTTGGTTTTTTATGTTTTTTGAAGATTTTCAAACAAATTCTAAAAGCTGCGATTTTCTCAATAAATGCTAATAAATTCAAATAAATTCTAAATCTTCTCAGAATAAGCTCAAATATGCCAGAGAACATGGGCGCACTATTTCATTATTTTTATAGAGCTTTTACAAAGATGAAAAAGTGATAAATGAACAAGAAATGAATTAATTCCTAAAGAACCTGGTGGCGGCTGCTGTAATAAAGAATGGTACGGCCAGAATAAATGAAGGAAACTTCCAGCTCGAATCTCAAGGCAAAGACTCCAGTAAACCAAGCGCCCCAATGTCCAATCACCAGTAACAGATAAATGAAGGCGTTTCTTCAGGAGATAGATAAGTACGGCCTGAAAGGTACAATCTGTACGGCCAGAGCAGCAACACAATAAATATGGTACGGCCCTTGAAAAGTGTGCCAGAACTCAGTAAAATTTCCTCTGTAAAGTTGCCTCAATAGACAGATGGAAAACCTCTGATAATCCCTGGATAATTCAATCAATGTGCCCAATCTGTGATCCCTGTGTGAAATCACCAAGTGCAAGCTTCAACTGGTATTTCACAGCCTCAGTCTGCCTGATCTCTGAAGAGTTTTCGTTCTCCAAAAACGTTCGTCTGCCAGAAACCCTAGGGTTTGCAAACTCCAATGCTCAGAGCAATAAAGACAAAATTGAATAATAATATTAGAATGGTTCGATTTTTCCTTGAGAAGGTATATATTGCTCTTTGAAGAAATTCGACCCAATCTCCCTTTTAATAAATCATTTAAATAAATGATTTAATTTGCACTTTTAAACTTAGGAGAAAACATTAATTATTGGCGTCCCTCTTTTAATGAATATAAAATACTCATTAAGTCAACATTTAATAATTTATTATAAAGTAT